>RJWT010043313.1:0-11970 GCA_004365215.1 Cuniculus paca | reverse complement strand
GTAAACCCTTGCCATGCATCCTGGGAAAGGACCTGGTCTGCCTGACTTGAGAGATTATGCCTGCAATATACTAAGATTATTAAGTCAGAAAATTAATGACAGAGACATGTCTGAAAATAAGAGTGCCTTTTTCTTTGAGTGAAAATACTTCAGACACTTCTTTAACAGTGAAAAAATTTGGCTTCATTTTAATTAATGATGCATTACATATTAAACTGGCAGTTTGGGTACCTGATCTTTTGTGAGAAACTGCAATTGATATTACAGATTTTAAGCCATGCTATGTATTTCTTTTTAGAAAACTTTATTTTTATAGTTATACTATACCAAGACATTTTAATTTTTTTATTTTTATTTTGAAGAGAATATAACCAAATGAAAGAAAGCAGAATAGAGTCAATCATATCAAAACAATGAACATGTAAATGACTTCAGAACAAAATAGAAGGAAATCAATAATGGCTGCAATAATGCCTCTTGTTATTTTCAAAATAACTACCCAGACCATCAGGTATAAATAAAATCAAACAAAATAGAACAGAACAAAACCAGTTAAAAAAAAACAATAGAACAATGAAAACAACACAGAACTTAAAAACAAGATAATAGTAAAATAACAGCAGCTACCATAATGCTTCTTGTTATATTCAGAGTAGTTGCCTATACCTTCAGACATAATAAAATGAAACAAAAGAAATTAGAGTAAAATAAAAAGCAAAATGAAAACAATGAAAGCAACACAGGGATTCAAAACAAGACAATAGGAAATCCACATTGGCTATCATTATATATCCTGTTATCTTTGAAATAGCTGTCCATGCCATCAAGTACAATAAAATCAAACAAAGTAAAACAGGACAAAACCAAACTAAACAGAACAATGAAGACAATACGGGTTTCAAATCATGATAATAGATTAACAATGGCTGCTACTTTCCCTTTTTAAACAATTCCTCCCCTTTCTCTTGCACAATATGTATTGTGCATTTTGGATCCCACTAACTCCTTTAGTTTGTTGTACTAGGGAGACAACATAAAGTTCACCCACATGATGCTGAACCATTTCATCCATGAGCATGATCTCAAGTTGTATCCCTTTACCTACAAAAGCCCTGAGGTTATCTTCCTTTATAACTGAGTAGGTTTCCATTGTATAAAAATGCCATGTCTTTCTTATCCATTCTGCAGTTGATGGGCAAGCTACCCCTACTTTTTTTCTGGTTCCCTGTCATATAGGGCATTGTTCTCCTTCCTTTGACTTTCAGTCTATAAATTTTCTTTCTAATTAAATGCATTTGTTGTATAAAGCATATTCATGGATCCTATCTCCTGATCCACTCTGCCTGTGTTTCTTTCTATTGCTGAACTGAGGCTCTCTACATTAATGGCTATGGCCAGCTTGCACTGCCTTGTCTCTGCCATGCTATTTTCCTGTCATTGGCTCCCTATTTTCCTCTCCATTCAATTGTCTGCCCTGCTTGATGGTCCCCCTTTGCCACTGTTCCTGAGACTGTGGTCCTTTTTATTTCTCTCTAGAATGTCCTTTAATATTCTTTGTAGGGTTGGTTTGGTGGTCATGAATTTCTCCAATTGTTCTTTGTCATAGAAGTATATTGTTTCTCCATTAATTTTGAAAGGAAGTTTTGCAGGTTACATCAATCTGGGTTCAAAGTTGTTTTCTTTCACAACTTGCAATATTTCACTCCAGCCTCTTCTTGACTTGATGGTTTGTGTGGAGAAGTCTGTCATGATTCTGATGGGTTTTCCTTTACAGGTGATCTGTTTCTGTTCTCTAACAGCTTTTAACAGTTCTTGTGTTGAATTTCTGGGATCTTGATTATTATAAGTCTGTGTGTAGATTTGTTTTGGTTATGGCTAGCTGGAGTTCTATATGCCTCACTTATGTGAATGTTGCTTCCTTTTCCTGTGCTTGGGAAGTTTCCTATATTATATCTGTAAATAGACATTTTATGTCATTTGCGTTGACCCCTGTTTTACACTCACACCTTTTATTCTTAAGTTATGTTTCTTTTCATTGTCTTGCAGCCATTGAATTGTTACTTCCTGGTTCCTTATTTTTAAGTGATGTTTCCTTTCATGATCACAAGCTGCAAACCTATCTTCAAGGTTTGAAAATTTATCTTCAGTTTCTTTCAAGCAGTTTTGCCAGGTTTCAATGGAGTTTTTAATTTTCTGGGTGTCTCTTTGAATCTGTTTCATGTATTCTAAGTCTTTTTTATATTGTTCATTCAAGGTTTCCCTCATTTTCCTATGCTCCTCTGCTTTTTTATCTGTCTTTTTTAGAGGTGCTTAGCAATTCTTTTATTATGTTTTTCATTTCTTCTTTTACCTGAGATAGTATTTCTGTTCTAATTTCTTTTATAGCCTCATGAAATTGTTTCTTTACTTTGATTGACATCACTTTAGACATTTCAGGTGTGCAACTCCTGATCTCTTCAGTGTTTACATCTCCTGGACTTGCGCTGCTTGGGTTGGAGTCCAGGGACTGCTTTTTGCTTCTTTGTCTTGACATTTTCTTGGGTTCTTCCGGACAAGTGGATGGTCAGGCCCTAGGCACTTCTTGCATTGGCTACACTTTCTCTGAAGTGAGACTGTTTGGTTTTTCAATCCAGTGCTGGCTATGGGTATCTGACAGTGGTCCTTGGGTGTATTGGTACCAGTCTGTCTTCCCCAGCCTGTGCTGGCTCCCCTATGGCTGGTGGAGTGTGCGCTGGGGTGGGACTGATGGCAGCCTGCAGGCCTGAACTGGCTACTGGTGGGGGACCTACATGATGGCCTCTGGAATGGGTGTGGGTGTATGGCTCAGTCCCAAGAATTTCCATGGGTTTGCCCCCAACTAAGAGCAGCTGGAGGAAGCATGGAGCAGTTCCTGCCTGACTCCAAAATGCCTCCTGGACAATTGCTCTCTCTTGCAGGAGAACTGATTGCTCTGCACTCACTGCCACCCAGTGCAATCCTCTGTGTCCACTGCTCCCTTCTGCTGCTGAGTCTCTTTGCAGAGGCCTCTGGGGTCACCAGCAGCCACCATCACCATGACCATGCATCCCCAGCTTCCAACAGTTCCTCTTGCACAGTGAGTCCTGCTATGTACTAAGGCACCACCAGCTACCACCTTCTTCTTCATTTAAGTATTTCTTTTTACTCTCTCTGTGAGCTTCAATTCACACTTAGACTTTTCCTGAGTCCAGGGGACCCACTTCCTTCCTTCATGTCCTCCCCATGATGCTATATTCCAGCATCTGGACTGTGTCTCTCAGAGAGACTGTTTACTGTGCTGCTTACTGTTCCACCATCTTCCCAGAAGTCTCTATATTAAGACATTTTAATTTGTCTTAGTCACATTTAAATTACCAACTTTAGATTAGATAGACATTCTTAATTCTACAGAAAATATCCTACTGTCTAAAATGAAACTGAAAACTAATATGGTAAGGAAATAAATGGATTGTTTACATAAACTTGAACACATATATGTACAATACACTTACTGGAGATAACTAAGTTGATTCAAAGGTCATTTAGGATGAGTTGTGGGTGTAGTTTGGACAAAGTAGATGGTGACAGATGACTTGGTCTAGGTTAGAAGGCTCTGCTTAGTGTCAGATGTATAATGATAACTTTCTGAATGCTTGTGTACATCACTATTGGTAAAGAATATTGAGCAGGTGGTGAAAATGACTCTTTCCATCTTTTATTAATGACTAAGGAGAGAAGCATAACAAATGGTGTGAACATAAAGGTACCAGGCTCACTATTTTTATTGGGTGAAGCAAGAAAGGCACTTAAAATTGAGTATTTTCCATCCCTTTAGGGTTGTCTGTCAATATTTTTTAATGTGTTTTTGCCTGTGTTACAATCTAGGGAAATTAAGATAAATCAAGCTGGAGAAGAAAGGTTTTGGTTGTGATTGGTTTTCTGCTGTGAGTGAATCAAACTGCACTGAAGCAGGTTTCAACTATTTCAAGGAAGAACAGACACAATAAGAAGTAGAGACTCAATCTGTTCTATTTCTCTAATCATGATAAAAAATTTGAGATGTGTAACGTTTTGTGACTTTTTAAAAAATTGCAATTCCTACTATTATGTCATTTAATTTATGGTGGCTCTAGCATACCACATAGGGGAATATGATATGTTGGTTAAAAAATAGCATAGTGAACATAAATTGAAAATTCCCTTTAATCTTTCATTGTTGGATTTTCTTCTAGAGACTCTATCATTTCTTTCTTTGACTATTGTAATAGTTTCATAGGTGATCTTCCTGTTCCCAGTCATGAGATTCTCTATTCTGCTCTCTTTAAAGCATCTTGAATGATTTTTAAATGAAAATTGGATCACCTCAAACTTTTGCTCAAAGCCCTTCAGCTGTTTTCATTACAATTAGACATACATGCATGTCTTTGCAAGGCCTCCAAAGCTCTTTTTATCCTGGTTTCTGAGAAGTTCCATTACTGTCCTGTGATCCCCTGCTCCTAGGCTCAGGCACATGGCCATCTGAGTGAGCCTACAAAGTGCCAACATCTTCCTCATTTAAACCCACTGTCCTATAGGAAACAGCTACTTTATTCTCATTTAGCATCTTTCAGGTGAAAGTAGATTGTAGAGTAACAGCAAAATCCACAAGAGTATAATGAAAGGATGTTCTTTTATCCAATTTTAATTATCATATTAGAAAGTCTAGGAAGCCATTCCAAAAATTATTTTGTCCTTTTAAAATAAAATTATTGCAGCCATTTTGAGTTTTATGCCTTTTCAGCATTCAAAAATTTATTTTATGATAGGAACATTATTTGAAGTTTTGAATTCATTGCTATTTCTATCATTTTTATATGCCTTCCTCAGAAAGATTTTGAATTAGCTTTTAGAAATTAATTCCATTAGAATTTCAGAAAATGTGCTAGATACAGACTTCATATTTTCTTTCATCAACATTTATGAGTCTGTTGGGATGGCACCATGATATAGTAATTATCACCATAGACTGAAAAGATTGAAATCTATCTATCTATCTATCTATCTATCTATCTATCTATCTAACTTTACTTTTAGCATCAAATAGACAACAATAAATATCAAGTTTTCAAAACACCAAATATATACTTAGGAGAAAAAAAGATTATTTCAACTGTCCCCATTAAATAAGTCTCTGCATATATTTTAGTTTTCCATGTCCATCTGAAAGAAGCTGATATTTGTTGGTGCCAATCCCTTAGGAAGATCAGGCAATTCATTTGATAGTATCTGTGAAATGTTCTGAACATCAGCACAGGATGTTCTACAAACACGATATATTATTATAATCATCATTTCTATCTCTTCTGCACCTAGTAGAGCATACTATTTGCCATCCATCTCACATTGATGTTGTAGGGATTAATGAGATAATATCTAGAAGGCACTTAAAGCTTCTTGGAATCAGGAAATTATGTAAGTACAAGAGAATCTGATTATTATTAACCCAATACATTATGTTGCCTCTTTATTATCTGCTTTCATCAAGAATAGATATAAATGATTGATCAAATTGGTACTGAGAGAAGCAGTAATTTAACATTAAATTGTTTTGGAAACTTAAATGTGTGTATATGTATGCATGTGTGTGTGTGTGTATTTGAAATGCCATTTAAATCTAGTCTCTTCAACAAGTACATTTCCATTTGAAACTATATTGTTTATGCTTAGCATAAAGAGATATGATTAGAAATCTAAGATTTGGTTTATGGAGCTAAGAGTTCTGAATCACATATTCTATTAGGAAAACATAAAAGGAGATATCAAGTCATTTTAGTTGGTTTATGACTGAACATTTTTAAAAACTGGTTTTACTAAGAATTTTACTAAATCTAAAGATACTTTGGCAAAAAAAAAAAAAACCTAGACTGATATAACCTTTCCCCTTTAACTGAATATTTAAAGAAACTTGAATTTTGTCTTTTTAATTAATTAAATTTATTTTAGGTATACATAATTGCACATTTTTGGTATACACAATGCTCACATTCATTATAGGGAACTTGTACCTCTACATGATATATCTTGATTCTTTTTTCCCATTCCCCTACCTTCCCTTCAGTTCCTCTTCTCTTCCTTATTTAAAAATGTTTAGTTTCAATTTTTTCCTTCTTTTTTCTTTTTCCTTCCTTCCTTTCTCTCTTCCCCCTCCCTAGTTCCCCTTCCCATTTGAACGTTTTGTTCCTATTTCGCAATATCCATTATACATTTTGGTTCTCATTTTACAATTTCAATTTCTCGCAACCCCTGAGAAACAATGCAATATTTACCCATGTGTGTCCAATTTATTTCAGTTAAGAATATGGTTTCATGATGCATTCCTTTACCAGGAAATGTCTGAAGTTTATTATTTTTTATGAATCAGAAAGAGGTTGTAAGAAATATTAACATTAATGAGTAACAAATTAAACTATGTATAATGAAAAATTAGAATTGTATATTTGATATTTACACACCATGGAGCTCTATTGTCATGAAAATAGATAAACTTGAATCATTTATAAGAAAATGGATACACCTTGAGACCATAATAATGTTAAGTGAAATAAATCAGACACACAAGCTTAAATGCCATATAGTTTTTCTCATATGTAAAACCCAAAGTATAAAGAGCAAAGTAAAGGTAACAGGAAGTAGAGGTAAGATATTCCTCAAAGGAGAAGGGTACAGAGGGAGAGAAAGGAGGAAAGGAAAGGGAAAGGGATGAATGAAGGAATTCAGATGTGTATGTAGATGTACCAACTCCACACAAGGAATGTAGTCATTATGTACTATAAATATGTACATAAAGGAAGGGATCAAGAAATTGTGGAAGGGTAAAGAAAGGAAGAAATGTAGATGAAAAAAAGAATTAAGATATATTACCAACATGTGTTACAAGTATGTTACTAACATGTACATATGTTACATATGTGTGTTACTATGTACAACATGTGTTATGAACACATTCAAACTCCATAAAAGGAATGTAATCATTATGTACTATAAACATGGACTAATAAATAAAAAATAAAACTAATTATGTTTAATCTTGCATTTTGAGTAACCTATGAGTTTTGCATAACAGATGAACACTTCTTCAAATATGTTCAGTACCAGTGTTTCCTAGTATTTGCCTCTCTGTGTCTTTCTTTTTAGCCTTGTGTTCCTTTTTTAATTCATTCTTCCATCTCTTCACTCATCCAATTCATATTAAGTCTCTCAAGAGGTAAAGAACCAAAAGTATAGATGGATGAATAGATAGATAGATAGATAGATAGATAGATAGATAGATAGGTTTAATGTAGTGAATTTACTCACATAATTGTAGAGGCTGAGAAGTCCTATGATCTGCCATCATCAAGATGAAAAAGAGGTGGTGGTATATTTCTAGTCAGAATCTGAAATTCTGATAACTAGGGGAGCTGATGATGTAAACATAGTCCAAAAGCTGAAGAAACCAACATTCCAACTCAAGGAGGTAGACAGAAAAAGCATAATACTCCCTTCCTCAGCTTTTTGTTCGATTTAGGCCCTTGATGGATTGTATAAGGACCATCTGTGTTGCAAAGGGCCTTCTGCATTGTTCTGTCCACCAATTCAAATGCTAATCTTATCCAGAAACAACCTCACAGGCACACCTGGTTTAATATGGGTACCTTGTGACCTAGTCAAATTGACACATAAGATTAACCATCACACTATTCACCTAATCATCTATTTCTCTCTCTGCTTTTCAACTATCTATAAATATTTCCATGGAAATTAAGATTAACTGCAGGATTGCACAGTTGTTAGTAAATCAAGCTTAGTAGACAGAAAGCTTTTGTCACAGAGCCTCCACTCAGTTGCTGGATGTCCCCCATCAATTATTTTGTGGTATTGTGCCTTAGTCTCTTCATCAGTAAAAGAGAATGACCATAGTTCAATGTTCATAGGGTTGTTGTGAAGCTAAAATTGAAAAGGAAGTTAATACTGAAGTATCTAAAACAAGTTTTATCATAGCGTAAGCACTCACTAATGTTACCTGTTAATAGTAGTGGCAGTCATTTTCTTCTAATTCCTTTAAAGCTAGTCTTCTCTGTCATTTTGATATAATGTTTACTATTTATTCATTCAGCAATATTTTCTGAATATTGACTGCTATTTATTCACTGATCATTACTTTCAATAGGTTCCTTGAAAAGAGCAATGGATTTAAGTCCAGATGACCTATTATTTATCCAACTGTACTGTATGTATTTTTATCACCTCAGAAACGCCACCTGTATTAAGCCTATTTCTCATTTCTAAAA
This sequence comes from Cuniculus paca, assembly GCA_004365215.1. Lineage (NCBI taxonomy): Eukaryota > Metazoa > Chordata > Mammalia > Rodentia > Cuniculidae > Cuniculus > Cuniculus paca. Next base: position 3,664 of record RJWT010043313.1, on the reverse strand, counting down.
TAAGAACAAGACTGTTTTTTCCCCCTTGCCTCACTGTTGTGAGGGTCAAACACTGTACCAGACATGAAACATTCTGTAAATTGTAAAAGTCTGTGGAACATGTCTGTTCTCCATACTTTTGCTTTCTCCTTGGGAGTGGAACTTCTCAGTGTATTAGTCAGGTTCTCATCACTGTAATGAGATACTTGAGGCATGCTACCTATGAAGAACAGAAGGTTTATTCAGCTCACAGTTTTGGAGATTCAGAGTCCATAAAGTGTAATTCAGGCTTTGTGCCCCTTGACTGTAGCACTTGTAGCACAGATAGCAATGTCATCTATGTACATGTGCAATAATGATATCTTGAAACAGGGGGGAAAAGGGTGGGGAAGACATACTTACACTTTTATACTGATCTGAATGTGAGAACAACCAAGGACTTCCCAGAAAACTACCTTTTGAGGGAATTCTCCACAATGATGTAGTAACCTTCCACTAGGCCCACTTTCTACAGGCCCCACAGCACTTCCTATAGATCAAGATTTAATCATAATGAATCCTAGGGGGGGTTGCCCAGATCGCACTCAAAACATATCACTGTTTTATGCTTTACTTGTGGTAAAAACCTGTCAACTCATCTGCAGAAGCCTGTATGAATATCATCATTGATACTTCAATATATACTCCAAATTTACACTATTCTACCCTACACTCTAAATTTAATTTCCTGACTCATTCCACTTGCTGTCAATCTACTAGTTTAGTTAAAAAAAACTCCAAGGTGATTCAATAAAAGAATCAAGACATTATTCTTCTTCTTGAATAATTTCTATGATTCATAATCACTTCATTCTTCTCTTTGTTGATCAAAGCTTATATGTTATATAGTGGTTAACAGTTTCAGGTTATAGAATTAGGAATACTGTCCCACTTACCATCTGCATTCCAAGAAATGAGAAAAATTGCACACTTATGCCTATATTTTCTCTCTCTATAAGATCACTTATTCTTCAGTCATTTCACTCTTGGTCCTTATTCTTAACTCATAATTAAAAGACATAATTCATGAAAAGATGTCTAGGAAATATTGCACATCATACATAGGGTTTCCCTCAACTCTCATATTATCTATGAAGTCATTTGCTTCCTCTGCAACTGAGCATGCTTTCATTTCCTCAAATATTCATTATATTCTTTCTAAAAAAAGTACTGTATCCTACTTTGCATTGATGTAATTATCATTGATTAGATATGTGTATACTCATTTCTTTGAAGAGAGTCAGTGTCACATAAAGAGTAAGAACTCCATACTTTTGCAACTGAGTTGGGCTGTAAGAAAGAATGCTGTCTCCCATCCAAGTACTAACCAGGCCCGACCCTGCTTAGCTTCCGAGATCAGACGTGATTGGGCGTGTTCAGGGTGGTATGGCCGTTCTCCTTTGAAATGCTATATTATGTTTGACTCTGTACTGTTTTCTTTTGCTTTTTTCATTCTGTTCTGTTTTGTTTTGTCCTATTTTCTTTAAAATTAAAAAAAAAAAGAAAGAATGCTGATAGTAAATGAATCAAACATAAGTATGTTACGTAACTCAGGGGCATACATACTCCGAAAGACAAATTTTAAATGCTCTTTCTCTATGTCCATCCAAAAGCATCGTGCATTTTTCAATGCAAGCCCTTTCTCTCATTGCTAATGCTATAGTAGTTTTCTTTCCTTTTTAAATGCGTTGATAACTATGAATTTTTTGAATTTTGGTACCTTTGATAAATATTCACAAATTGTGCTTCAGTCAGTGTACTCCAATTCAAAAATCACATTTAAAAGTCAGGAGTTCTGGATAAGGTTATGTCTGACCCTACCACTGATTCACTTTGTGGATTTTGGTAATATCCACATTTATATCTTGGCTTCTTTTCCTATAAACCTGGAATATTACTTGTTCTGCCTACCACTCAAACTAGTTTGTATATCAGTGCACCTGAAAGCATTTTCATTTAAACCCCTCAGGCTGATCTATCACTTCCTCTTAGAGCAATTCTTTCTCTGTCAGATGCTCAGTTGTAATTAATCCACTGTGTGGACTAAGTTAAAAATTCTCCATTTTGGTGACGGTAACTGAGCATTGGCTATATGGGAAACTTAACTATGCAGCTTCATATCTTCTTCTTTAGGGAAATTGAGCTGGATAAGACTCATGGTCAAGAGAAAACTAAGGTAGATAGACATAACAATAAGTATAAAGTCCTGAATTCCTCCCAAATCTTTCAAGAGTATTATACTTTAGTGTTTTTTGTTTCTTTTTTTGTGGTACCAGGGATTGAACTCACAACCTTGCGCTTTCCAGCAGGCACTTAGGCTGCTGAGCTAGATCCCCCGCCCTATCCTTTAGTGTTTCATGTACTCAATTTAACGTAACATTTCATCTTCAGTGGCAGATTTGGAGTTTTTCAGTTATTAAATAATACCAATGTATGGTGGAAAAGATAAAATATCAAGTATGTGTTCTATTCCTTGTTATTGGTTAGCATAAAATTAGCATTCTCTGTCTCATGTTTAAAATGCAGTGTTCTCTGTTCCCTGTTCTAGACTCCTCCATCTCTCTACTCTTGCTCTGTCATCTATATCTTATTCTTCTTAAATCCATGTCTTTAGTCAAGACCTATCTTCTGTTTTCCTGATCTTCCAACTCAACTCTGCAACTCAGACTGGGTATTTGAAGTTGGATTACATATTAAGCATAAAATAAAAGTGAGCCTTTGGCCTCCCCTCCACTTTTTTGTTCCAGATTGCCCTAGCTGGGAATCAGCTCTCCCCCAAGGTTCTACTTACCTGTAATTGCACTTAATTTCTCCAAAGGGAAATCTAGGAGGCCCCCTTCTGTCTCCCTCCTTCCCCATTTCCAGTGGTCAACTTTGCTCTGTTTCCCTCCATTAATAGTATCAACTGCTGTTAAGCTAAAAATTACACGAATTATTTTTAGTCCTCAAATCTAAACTTAGTTATTATATTTGTTTAGTTTTCTTTCTCTTTAGAGAATCATAACAACATTAGAATTAGGTGGTCATTTTCTAGATAGGCCTATGGGGTTAGTAGTGGATTTGAGATATGTCTAGTGGTTATAACACTCTCCCTAACTCATGTATTAAAGTCAGGAAATTAAATATACAGTACATATAATTTTTTAGGTAATTATTTTTTTACACATGTGTTAAAACTTTGAAAAATTAAAGTATTTCGCTATTTTCTGTAGCAATGGAATTTTTATGGTAAACCATGCATTATCTTAACAAAGGAATCTGAGCATAATTAATAGCTTAGCATTTCCTTGAGGAGTCAGGACCAATATTCTGAATATCAGCTATTTTATTTGTGTGTAACATATTGATGCTTTCTGAGGTATGTAAACCTGCTGCCCATTCACTAAGTGACCCTGGTCATTTGCACCTTCAAAGTTTGTGCTTCATTTACTGTCATGTTCATATTTGATTTAGTGAGCATGTCTGTGTAAAATTATGTTTCTAGAGCCAAAGAGTGCATCTTCAAAGGTTTCTTTGCATTGCTCTTATCACAGAGTTTGACCAAGTAAGTTATACAATTACTTTTGAAGATAAAATATTTGAACTATTGTTATCTGTACATGTTTGTGATACATAAGGAATCCGTTCATCATGGGGACTTGATGCA
>RJWT010043312.1:0-11975 GCA_004365215.1 Cuniculus paca | reverse complement strand
CAGATTTGGAAACAACCTAAATGCCCATCAAATGAGGAATGGATAAAAATGATGTTTTTTTTTCCTCTTTTTTGTCTTTTTGAGACAGGGTTTTGTCATGCAGTTCAGGCTGGTCATGTACTCACTTTGTAGCCCAGGCTGGTCTTGAACTCACAATGATCCTCCTGCCTCAGACTCCAGAGTGCTGGGATTACAGGAGTATGCCAACACGCCCAGCTCTGATGTGGTATTTTTATACAATGGAGTACTACTCAGCCATAAAGGATAAACTGGACATTTTTATAGGTAAATGGATGCAACTCGAGACCATACTCATTAGTGAAATAAGACACAAATGTGTAAACATCATGTTGTTTCATTAGTGTGACAAGCTGAGAGAAAAAAACCTATGTATACATGTATAAAAAATATTTAAGATAGTTATACTACTGATTTCTCTGAGTTCACTGAAGAGAAAGATTTGTGCTGGTATTGTTTGGACAATCGAATGCATATGTTTTGTGCTATGGGTGAATGATTTGGGGATGACAATGCGCAATGTATGTAGCATTGCTGCCCTGATTGACATGTTTTGAAATTCTGTTGTACTTTTTTCTTTTTACCCTTGAAATAAAATGAATTTGGAAGAAAACAAACAAACAAAAAAAAACCAGACAAAAGATTATAGGATAGAATGGATACAGCAACAAACTTCAGTTGTCACTCTCTCCCATCACCCACAATGGGACTGTCTAGCTGCAAGAAAACAGGGTTCCCCCTGATTCTACACTAAGGACAGCTGTATAATTATTTCATTATTATAATGTAATAATAAAATGCACAATAAACATAATGTGCTTGAATCAACCTGAAACTATCCACCCCTCCTGTCTGTGGAAAACTGTCTTCCACAAAGCAGGCCCTCAGTGCTCAAGATTGGGGACTGGTGGTATAAAGTAACCAAGTTTGGCATGGTGCCTACATTAGGCCTGAGGCAGAATGATTATTTGAGCCTGGGAGCTTGAAACCAGCCTTGGCAACACAGTGAGACCATCATAAAAAAAAAAAAAAGAAGAAGCTATTATTAACTCTTCTTGGCTCTTAGAACTAAAAAGAAAAGTCCAGGAGACTGTAAGAGATTATGGGGAAAAAAATCACTTATTATCTGTGAGATGAAAAAAACCAATAAATCAATATTAATTGGCACCGCCAATTTTTTTTTTTTTTGGTCTTTTTGAACAGGGTCTCATTATGCAGTTCAGGCTGGCCTTGGGCTCACTTTGTAGCCCAGGCTGGTCTCGAACTTGCAATGATCCTCCTGCCTCAGCCTCCTGAGTGCTGGGGTTACATGAGAGCACCACCACATCAGGCCTGTGTTATTCTGAAGACTGTCCTAATTCTTGGTATTAAATTAGTAGCAGGAGATGCCTTTTCTCAAAGAAATTAGCAAGTTGGAAAAATACCCCCATACAACTAAGGAAATTCTGCTGCTGGGAAGGTTAATTATGGCTAGCAGGATTGTTACTGGTTAGAATGACTATATATTAACTTTACAATGTAAAAATAGAACTGTAAAAGGAAAAAACAATTATGCTTATCTAGAGATTTACATTTGTATCTTCTGAATTTCCAATTTATCTTTTTGTAAGCATTTTATTATGAACAAAAATGTTAAACATTCAAATTTAAAAGATTTACACTGAATACATATCAGCTCAGTCCTGAATCTTTTGCATCTTTTATATTTAACTCATCAGAATGTATAAAATTTATGGTGCCTTGTAGGTGGGAGGTAAAGATCTAATTTTGTTTTCTCAATGAATCAATTTAGTACTTTCACCAGATTATCTTAGGCAGCAACTGGTTAATTTCATGAGTTTGCACACATATCAAAGAATAACACAAGTGCAGTATACAAGAAATTGGTCATTCAGTTGATGGGTTTTCATGAAATAATTGGCACATTGATTTGCAGGAAAACTTCAAAACTTAATTTGTGTTCTCTAGACTTTCTTCTTAGGCCTCTGACAGTAAACTGGATGTTTGGAGGATCCCAAGTCATACTCAAATCCAAGTCTGAAAGATCCAATGATTTAGTTGTCAAGACACAGAATGGCTAGAATTCAATGATTTTCATGGGTATTCTAAAAATAATCTTGTGGGCTGGGGATGCAGCTCAGTGGTAGTGTTTACTTAGTATGCAATCCCCAGTACCACAAAAAAACAAAAAACAAACCCCAACAACTTACGTACCGCAACCACTGAATCTGCAAATATTCTTAGCATAAACCTCTCTAGAGGAGTATCTTCTCTAGTTACTGCTTTTTTTTTGACATGGATGTATAGTTTTGGCTGACACTGAATTCATTATGGAGCATAGGCTGGTCTTGAACTCGTGGGAATTCTCCTAACTCAGCCTCCCGAGTGCTGGGATTACAGGTGTGCATCACCACACCTGGCTCTGCTTTAGTCACTGCTGATATGCTATTTTCTTTCACAGGAAAAGCCTTGAAAAGAAAGAAGCTCAAATATATGTAAATTTTAGTACATGATAAATCTGAAATCAGAAATGAGAAACAAATGAAAGAACTACTAAATTCGTAAGAGATGAGGACACTGGCTGAATATCTAAAAAATTTAGGTTTGTGATTTCTCAAATTTCCTTTCACAGAAAAACAAATCATCCACAATACTGGAAGGTTAACAATATAGTTTTACTTTAATTTTTTTTAATATTTGGACCAATATAAGAGTAGGTATATATTTTCTATGCTTATAGTTCTTATACAATAAAAACTGTAACATTTACAAATTAAGTTAAACAAAAATATAAAATCAATAAAATACAAACTATTCACCTTTATTTAATACAACAATGCCATTTTGCTCAAATAGAAATGTTCTGCTCAAGCCAGGAGGCATGGTGTATGCCTTTAATCGCAGCACTCGGGGAGGCTGAAGCACAAAGATTTCAAGTTTGAGCTGAACCTGAGCAATTTACTGACTTACAGAGATTGTGTCTCAAAAAAAAAAAAAATCAAAACCAAACCACATAAAAAGGGGGTAGTATGTAGCTCAGTGCAAAAGACTTTGGGTTTAGTTTCTAGTACCACCCCATCACCACGCCTCCACCTGCCAAAAGTTTTGCTCAAAAGAAGTAAATCGCAAGTATTTGGTTTAATAGCAAAAAGCTGTAGTCTCAGATTCCCATTTTGTCCTTAAAACTATTTGGAAGTCTTTAATAATGTTGAGAATATGTTCATGAAAGTATCTTATTCAACTGATATTTAAATAAAGGCAAGTCTTTCTTTCCTCTGCTTTCTTGTTTTTTTGAAATAGGGTCTTCCTATGCAATTTTTTTTCTTGCTATGCAATTGAGGCTGGCCTTGAACTCATGGCAGTCGTCTTGTCTCAGGCTCCCAAGTGTTAGGATTACAGGAGTGCGCTACTACATTCCGCACTACTGTTTCTTAGTAACCAGAAAAAAAAAATATATATATATATATATATTTATTTTGTACTAGGGATTGAACTCAAGACCTTGTGCTTGCCAGGCAAGCGCTGAGCTATATCCCCAGCCAGTAACCAGAATATTAATCAAAATTCTTCAATAGCAGTTCTTAATCGCCAATTATGAAAAAGACGACAAATCCAGGATATTAAAAACTGCCTTTACTAAACTTTGTGATGACTGTTGAATCCAATTGGTTTTACATTTGGAACAGGAACATTCTTTACTGTCTGCTATTATGCTTAATGCTAACGAACTACTGCATGTTCATTACTGCTCACAACTGAAGGATAGTGACTCATGGGACAGATTTTTGAGTAATGACAGAAACCAAATTGGGTACATTATGTGTACCACATCAGGACACCATTATTTCTTTCATCTTCACATAATTTGTGTTCTGCAGCTTCATCAGTTTTATTTTTTTTCAAATCAGATTTTAATTTTGAATACTTAACACTATTGTTGAGGTGCATCTCACTTTCTTCATGTTTACTAAGAATATGTGATAGATGCTGCCAATCCCTGCACCCATTCTCATTTCTCAGTTGATTTTTACCTTCCCCGAAGAGTTTGCAATATAGGCAAAACACAGAATCTTTAGAGGTTGAATAAAGTAACCAGGATCTAGTGGCTTTTTCACCACTTGGAAGAATTCGTGTATAGTAAGTTTCTGAAAACTTCCTCCCTGTGTTGTCTTTTGGAAAGTCAAAGTTTCTTACTTGAGGAGGCTTATTCTCAACAAGAGAATCCCGTTGCTTAATATTCAAAATTCGGGGCCATGTACCTGGATCTGCAGAAAGCACAACTGATATAAAGGAATCTTCTGATTTTTTGTCTTCCAGTTGCTTCTGAAATTCATCAGCTGTGGCTGACGCAGAATAAAGTAAATTCATATTCTGTTTGTTCAGTGACCTATCTGGGCTACATTCTGTTGGAACTTGTTCTAAAGTCATTTCTTTTTTTTCTGGTACACACTCTATTTTTTCTAAACAAGTATTTAGTGACCTATATAGTTTACTTTCATTTTCTTCTATAATACTCCTTTTCCTTTTTTCTGATGCTGATAATGTTTCTGATTTTATTTCCATCATCTGGGGAGAAACAGTATAGTACAGATTATAACTTTATTATAACTTTTATTAATACTTAAAAGATGCTCAACACTAGACATCAAGTAAATACAAATTAAACAACAAGGCACATTGCTTTACACTTAATAGGATTGCTTTAATAAACAGACAAAGACAAGGGCTGAAACAATGTGGAGTAACTAGAATTTTCTTTCCTGGGGGCCAATGAAAATATACAATAGTGCAGATGCTTTGAGAAAGTCTTGGAGTTTCACTGAAGTTTATTATTTATGTATGCATATGTGTGTACATACTTATTTACTGACTGACTGGTTTTTGACAGGGTCTCACAATGTAGCTCATGCCTTGAACTCACTATGTAGTCCAGGCTGTCTTTGCACTCATGGTAATCTTTCTGCCTTAGCCTCTGGAGCGCGTGCACCACCACACCCTCTCTTCACTGAAGTTTAAATGTAAGAGCCACCATATGACACTGCAGTTCCATTCCAAGACATACCCAAAATAAATCAAAAATATGTATTTACACAAAAACATACAAATATTCATAGCAACCCTTTTTTTGGCAGGCGACTAGGGATTGAACCCAGTATTTATTTATTTCACATAAAGGGCTTTCAGTCAGAGTAGCTTTCATATAGAGTGGGGGCTTTCATAGAGCGTAGCAGTACATCCTTGGTATTAAATTTTTTATTTTCAGACACAGTTTCACTAAGTCACTAAACTCCCCAAGTTGGGCTCAAACTCACAATTCTCCTGCCTTAGTCTCCAGAGTAGATGGAGTACAAGCATATGTCACTTGCTCAATAACAGCAAGTACTTTTAATGGTGAAAACGCCAGAAATAATCCCTACAGTACACAGGTACAGTACACACACAAAATATGGAGAGATCTCCATTTCAGAAGTTATTATCGTTAATATTATTATGATGCTGGTGATCAAGGCAGGGAACTTTATCACTGAGCTACACCCTCAGTCTATCTGAGACAGGATCTCACAAGGTCACTTAATTGCTGAAACTTGGCTCAGATTTGCAATTTTGCCTCTAGCCTCCCAGAGTGCTGGGACTGAAGGTATGTACCACCCACTACTATTTCAGAAATTTTTAATACTTTGTTCATCATTCATCCTTTTAATAATTTGTTCTTTAAAAAAAGTCTAAGTGGATTTAAAGTGAAAAGTGAGCATTTAGCACAGAGGAATAATTTGAAGATCAGAAGCCTGTATCTTTTTTGTGATGTCAGATTAACATTAAATTCAGAACAGAATGGCAGCCGTGTGTGGTGGTGGATGTCTATAATCCCAGCACTCAGGAGAGGCTGAGGCAAGAGGATCACTGTGAGTTTCAGGCCAGGCTGAGCTACAGTGAGTTGAAGGCCAGCCTGAACTACAGAGCAAGACCCTGTCTCAAAACAAATAAACAAACAAACCCCAAACCAAAACAGAATGCTGTATGTTGACACTCTTAGACCAAACAGTCTCATCTCTGAGAAATTCAATTTTGACTGTTTTGAGCACTTTTTTGCCATTGACCACAATCTACTGTATACAGTATTTTGAATGAAAATGAATGAGATGTGAATAGCATCCACAGTATCCGATCAGAATATACACAATTTTATTCTTTTGCAGTACTGAGGATTGAACCTTTGCACTGAGCTACATTCCCAGCCGTTTTTTAAAATTTTATTTTATGTTTTGAAACAGGTGTTACTAGTTGCCCAGCTGGGTTTAAACATGCAATCCTTGCACTTCAGATGCCTAGCATGCAAGGATTACTGATGCAAACTACCCTGCTCCTTTGTTTTTGAGACAGGTTTTGCTACATCATTCAGGTTCACTGTGAACTCATTCTGCAGCACAGGCTGGTCTCCGACTCACAATGATCCTCTTGCCTCAGCCTTCTGAGTGCTGAGATTACAGATGTGTGCCACCATGCATGGCTTTTCTATTTTTATTTTTTAAACAGGGTTTTGCCATGTTACCCAGGTTGAACTGGAACTCATCATCTTCCCATCTCAGCCTCCCAAGTACCTGGAAATACAGGCATGTGCCACTACAACTTGAAAGCAATGTGGGGAATACTGAAGTTAAAAAAGCAATGGAAGGGCTGGGGATCTAGCTCAGCGGTCTAAGCGCCTGCCCGCCCGGCAAGCATTAAGGTCGTGAGTTCAATCCCCGGTGCCGCAAAAAAAAAAAAAAAAAAGATTAAAAAGCAATGGAACGTGATTAACCCATACTTTAAAACATTACTTCTAGCTGGCCATGGTGGTGCCTGCCTTTATCTAAGAATTTGTGAGGCTAAGGCAGGAAGATCCTGAGTTTGAGGACATCCTAGGAAACTTAAAGCAAGCTGAAGGTCAAAATGGACTACAAAACAAGACCTCTTCTCTCCCAAACAAATATAACATACACACATTCTCTGATTATAAGTTTTCAACAGTAAGATAGGCAGACTTGAGGTGCAGATCAGTCAGTAAACTCTGGTAATAATTCTGGCAAGAGAGATGGCATCTATGTCTAGGATTATAGCAGTAAAGATAAGACCAAGGGGAAAGTAGAATTTTAGGATTAGAATCTGGATTAGTGAGTAGATGTGAGGACTAAAGAAGAAAGAAAATTAACCAGGTGTGGTGGCGCACGCTTGTACTCCCAGCACTCTGGAAGTTGAGGCAGGAGGATTGCTGTGAGTTCAAGGACTACCTGAGCTACATAAATGAGTTCAAGGCCATCCTACACTTCGTAAGTGAGACCCTGTCTCAAAAAAATCCCAACACCCCCCCCCCCCAAAAAAAAAGAAGGAAGGAAGGGAGGAAAAAAGAAAATAAGAAAATAAGTTAAAGAATGACTGAGCATCTGATGGGATGGTGGGGTCTTACACCACTATGTGAAACAGAGGAAAATCAGGTTTGAGGATCAGTTTAGATATGGTGAGGATCAGTTTAGATATGGTGAGTCTGAGGCAGCCATAGAACAGCGATGGCAAACCATTTAGTTTTTAATGATAACAAATAGCCCAATGGGGCATGCGTGCCATAAGTTTGCTACCACTGCTTAGAACATTCAAACGGAAATTATGAATGGGTATGTTCATCTGTAGTTTCATGGTGGTGTCATCTTTTGGATTACCAGACCTGCACTGAATACAGTGGAACTATCTTGTGCTATATGTAGTTAAATATATGTAAGTGACAAAACAATTCATTTAAAAATATTTATTATAACATTAAAAAATAGGGCAACAGGACAGAAGAAATATAAACTGGAAATATATACTTGGGGTTGTGATGCCTTGTACATAGATACCCTACCAAGTGCTCCTAGGTGGAAGTGCCTGGATCATAGGTGTTTAATACTGGTTTAGTATACTGATTGGTTTAGCATCCTTCTGGGTGGGGGTGATGGACTTACTAAACAGGAAAGACCCACCCTGGGTGTGGGTAACACCAACCTATTGGCTTGTACCTGAATAGAATACAAAGGGAAAGAAAAAGCATGACTCACTTCTTGTCTGCCTGCCACAAACTGTTTCCCTTCTGCCATACCACCCTGCCTTGGAGCCAGTCGACTATAGGTTGAAACCTCTACAAACTGTGAGCTAAAATAAACCTGTCATCCTTTAACTTGTGGTTGTCAGGTATATTGTTCCAATAATGAGAAAAGTAATTAAGAGAGAAGACATCAAATTATGCTAACTGAAACTATGGGACTGGATATGACTACTGTATGATAGCAAACCAGACACAAAAAGCACAGGACTGTAGTGTCACTCCAGCATGGGTCTCTTCTTTTCTTCATATATTGTTTGGTAATAAATAGGGAATTAAGTTGTTACAGTTCTCAGTGGATGTACTCCCTAAATATACAATGGGCTCCTACATTTCAGTTTTCTCAGCAATTAAATGAGATATTAACTATGCCTAACTAGATAAAGATGATTAAATAAAAAAAATATGTAAAGCTGCAGGTATTTGGCACCAAAGAGAATTTGTAATAGCTATTATTACTGAACACATGGATATTCTTACTTGGCAATTACTGAATATGTTCAGTACTAAAGAACTGAAGTAAAAAAAAGATAAGACTGGCTGATCAGCTGTGTCACAGTAGAAAGGTTCATGCATCTTCTGCCCTATGCTCTAGGTCCCATCCCTGTCACTAAGGTACTCTCTTTATTAAGGACACCTATGTGAGCATCTTTGCAAAAAAGTTCAATGATACTAGGAAGGCTGAAAAAATTACCTGAACACATGAGCTCAAGATCATAAGACAGCGTAAGACCTCCAAAAACAAGAAAACAAAATCAAACCCCAAATTTACTAGAAAGGTAACAAGGCAGGAAGCATGGTATTTTATAATTTAACCTCATTTTAATCTCAGAAGTGCCCCAGATGGTTGAGTCAGTCCATGTATAGAACCTTAAATTTGGGGCTGGGGATTTAGCCCAGTGGTTTAAACACTTGCCTGGAAAGCACGAGGTCGTGAGTTGGATCCCTGGTACCAAAACAAAACAAAACCAAAAATAAAAACATAAACAAAACAAAACAACAAAAACAAGAAAAAAACAAAAACTTACGTTTATTGGGGGAGATGAAATATATGTCTAAAATATTCCTACTGGGGTCAGGGATTATTCTGTATTACAGCACTTGCCTAGTGTCATACCCAGTGAGGCCTTGGTTATGATCACCACCACTGGAAAAAAAATTTTTCATTGAAGGCAATAATATGCACTAACAAAGATTTCAAATGTGTGACTCTGGGTTAGATACCATCTTAAACTTCAGTATCTCCCCCAATCTCCTCTAGGCTGACACAGCTACTTGCTATGTATCTCAGGTTGGCTTCAAACTCACTATTAGCTAAGGTGGGCCTTGAACTCAAAATCTTCCTCACTCAGCTTCCAGAGGGCTGGGATTATAGGTGCTAATATACCCATCTTAATGTCAGTATCTTTAACATTTAAAAATTAAATACACATATGGTATAAAGGATCAACTAGTTATACCAATTAATTAAAACAAGTAGCAATTCTTTACTACCTCCATTCCTTTTCCCTTTCTGTGATGTTAATCATGTAACTTTGTTTTTTTTTGTTTTTTGTTTTGCAAGATCTTGCTATGTAGTTCAGGCTGGTCTCAAACTCGTAAAGATCCTCCTTCCTCAGCCTCCCGAGTGCTAGGATTACAGGCGTGAGCCACCACGCCTGGCTCTCACATAACATTTTTAGCTGATTTTTTTCCCTCTGTGCATGCTAAGGCAAGTACACTACCTCTGAGTTACTCTCCCAGCCCCTTAGCTGATGCTTCTGGTGTTGATCACTAAATTTCTTTTTTTTTGGTCTTTTTGAGACAGGGTCTTGCTATGCAGTACAGGATGGCCTTGAGCTCACTTTGTAGCCCAGAGTGGTCTCAAACTTGAAACAATCCTCCTGTGTCAGCCTCCCAAGTGCTGAGATTATAGGAGTGTGCCGCCACACCCGGCTCACTGAATCTTACAGTACTGTATTTGTATCACTATGGATTTTTCCTCCCAGCTTTATCTGGGTTTTTTTGAGACAGGCTCATGATATATAGTTCAGGCTGGCTTTGAACTGATATGTAGCACAGGCTGACCTCAAACTCATGTCAATCCTCCTACCTCCGCCTGAACTGGGATTATAGTCATCATGGTCACCATGCCTGGCTGGTCCTCCTAGCTTTAAGTTCCATTAAATGACTTACAAATGAAGAAGATGGAAATTTAGCTGTCCTCCTTCTCCAGGCTCATCTCCCAGGCTACCTCCTTATCCTTTAGTTAGAAGATTTCTTAGGATAATTATTTGTTGTGAGGGACTGTCATATGTACTACAAGATGTTTAGCAGCAATGCTGGTCTATATTCACTAGATTCTATCAGCACTCCCAAAGCTGTGACAGTCACAAAATGTGTTCAGACACTGCCAAAGGTCGCCAGAGGGACCAAATCAACTCTGGCGAAAACCAGTGGCTTAACCAAGGTTCATACTTTCCATTTTATGACTGTGTGTGTTATTCACTAAGTAACTAACAGTACTAACAATAAGTCACTTAACAAGTAATCAGGACACTCTGGGAGGCCAAGGCCTAAGTGACTTAGTAACACCTTGTCTCAAAAAGGACTGGGGCCAGGCATGGTAGTGCCAGCACTTGAAGGTTGAGGCAGCAGGATCCATGTGAGTTTGAGGCTGGCTTGAACTACATAAAAGACTTTGTCTCAAAAAAAAGAATAAAGGATTGGGGATGTAGCTCAGTGCCAAGGCCTGAGTTTAGTACATGTGCTGCTGAAGCCAGCACAGCCCCTGAATTTAATCCCTAGTACCACGCATACTCACACAAAAGCCACTAAGTTTTTGTTCTTGCTTTTTTTTTGTGGCAAGTAGATTAAACCCATGGGTTCACACATGTTAGGCAAGTGCTACTACTGAGCTACATCTCCAGCCCTCGCTTTTTTCTTAAGGTCTTCATATATCACTAAGGTTTTTTTCATTGGCCTTTTCGGGTTTGCCATGAATCTCTTGAAGTGTGGTGAGGTGGAAGCTTTTTATAAAATGTCTGTATTTATACAGAAATACAATGGCAATACTTGCCAATCATCTGTGAGTGTACCTTGTACTACTGAAATATGAACAGAATGAACGGACTTTCTCCTAGGCTATCAGGCAATAGTATTCAAAATCTGAATGTACTGCTGCTGCCTGTCTTGACTATGCACATTCCTGATTTTGCTGTCCACTAGGAGCAAAAAACTGTAATCTATATGAAAGGCTGGTTCTTTTCAAATAAGTTCATTCTATCTGAAGTTTTGAGTTCTTAGTCCTAAAGTTTGTGAAAATTTAGGAATAGGTAAATCATTCATTTCAAAAAAATTTTTTAAAACTCTGGAAAACATTAAGACTTAACATTATCAAATTACATTTAGTATGTGCTACTTTTGAAAGGTAACTTTATTAGATCTTTTTTTTTTTTAAGTACTAGCGATTGATCCCATGTGTTCTATCACTGAGCTATATTGCCCAAACCTAGTCCTTTTCTTTTCTTTCTTTTTGTGCTGTGAATTGAACTCAGGACCTTGTACTTGCCAGGCAGGCACTTATGCTGCTCAGCTATGTCCCTGGCCCAGCCCTTTTTGAGATGGGATCTTACTAAGATGCTCAGGCTGGTCTTAAACTTAAGATCCTCTGCCTTAGCCTCTTAAGTAGCTGGGATCATAGGCATGTGCCACCATAACAACCTGGTATCTATTTTTTTTTTTTTTTGTGGTACCAGAGATTGAACTCATGACCTTGCGCTTGCCAGGCAGGTGCTAGGGCCACTGAGCTAGATCCCCAGCCCTTGTCTTTTTGAGAAAGGGTCTTGCTACGCCATTCAGGCTG
>RJWT010043311.1:0-11974 GCA_004365215.1 Cuniculus paca | reverse complement strand
TCACTTTCTATTTTACTTCAATTCTATTTATGCCTTTTTGATCACACTTCTCAATAATAATTTTCAATTCTGCTTGTTTTTTAACTGCATGGAAAAAATTAAAATAATATTTCATAACAGAGTAATAGGAGATTAACAATTGTTAATACATTGCATATTGTTACCTTTAAAATAGTCAGAGTACAAGTTATGGGCATAAAAAATTCTCCAATGGGTATTAGCACAAACCCTCATTTTCAATGAACCAACAGACACTAGTAGTTTAATTAACTTGTATTTTTTTCTATTTCCTTTCCTTCCTTTCTCCCTTTCCACATCCTAGTTCTTCCCCAGAACAAAAATCTTTCACTGCTACATTGTTTTGCTTTTTTTTTTTAATTATGCATTTGTTTGTCATAATGAATGTAGCACATGCTCCTAGGTAAAACAAAACCCAGGATATTATTCTTGACACTTTCTCTTCATTCACCTACACTGGATATATAGTATTGTCTTGTTCATTTTATCTTCAAACTACAAACTGATTTGATCTAGTTTTTTTCCATCCTTAATACTAAATCCAAACTAATCCTAGCTTATATGTGCGCTATTTCAACAGCCTTTAAATTGTATCTTTGTTTCTGATCTAGTATCTCACGCATTCTTCTCACTTAAATATACAAAGACTTCTCCAGTTTCTCAGAGATGCTGTTTACAACTGTGCAAGATGTATTAAGAGCAAGTTCTGTAGGTTTTCTTGTTTAGGGAGTCCTGGTTCTTTATATGAAGATTTTGCCAAATTTCTAGCTGATGACAGTAAAGTTGTTGGAAGTCGGGCCTCTTTCCCTATCTTACACAATTTTGGAAGGCAGTATAATGCTAAGTATTCCATGAGTCTAGCTCAGCACCATCCTATGACTCCTCCCTTTTTTAAGGATCAGCTATAACATGCTAAGCATTCAGTACAAGGTCTTGCTCTTTAAAGTCTATAAAATTATAGAAACATGAAGATTACATCCAAATTAAAACTTCTTCAATATTATTGCAGACGTCAGAGCAATAAGCAGAGGAGGAGGACCAGGTAATTTTTCTTTTAACTTTCGTGTCATGTGAAAAACCTGTCTGTTAAAAAGTAAAAAAGTCAATTGTTCTAAACTACCAACTATATAAATGCCAGATTCAGAGTACCAATGAAACTATTTGATTGCTCATGAAATCAAAGTGCTTGACTGTCATCTACTACCTGCCATAAATACAACATGTCACTCATATACAGGAATTAACACAGTTTGGAATACCTTCTGTACATTATAGATCATGTGTATGATCATGTTCCCATGAAAATTTTTATTAAAAAAGTTAAATCAAATAAAGGTTTTATAACTAGTACAGAAGACTGGCTATATAGTACAGCAAATTAATAGAACTTTTTTATACATGCACTTTAAGGGCTATCGAATGATAAATGTAAAAGTAGAGGGAAATTATCGAAAGATCATGTTTGAACTGTGGTTGGAAATATACAGATCTGTGGACCCCAAACTTTCTTTACAATATTAACAAAGTTGTTAACCTAAAACAGGTTATTGCACAAAACAAAATATTGCATCCATAGGCAACAAGGTGCTTTTTTTGTGATCCTCACTTTAAACTAGTATTCTTTCAGATAGCTTGGTAAATGCTCCAGAGTGTCATAACAAAGCAAGGAATATGCCTTTAAAACCACAGAGTCCTACTGCATATTATAACTTTTAGTTTGTAGGGTAGGACAGCTGTGTTAACTTTCCTTCAGGTTAGAAAAAATAACTTCCATAGCAATGGACCCTGTAAATTTTACTGAAGTGGAAGTTCACTGAGTTTTTGTTAGATTTATTTCTTATGTTCAGACATGCAAATGTCTTAAAGTAAGTCTAGAGTAATTGCAGCTTCTTCTTCACTCTGTCTAATCTGTATCTAACCAATGTAGTGAAACGGTGATTTCTTACTGAAAGAAAAGGCCATCAAGATTTCTGCAAAGTAAATTACTGTGCAGAGCTGGAGAAAACCCAGAAGTATGTCAGTGAAAGTGGCCTTGCCACCTGAAAGCAAATTGCTGCTCATGGTTTTTGCTGCTATGAAACAAAGCACATTTCCTAGATCAATGACTACATAGTGGGTACAAGAAATTGTGTCAGTTTGCTAACCAAATAAAAACCCGTCTGAAATAGCAGCTAAAACTAATCATCATTTGGTGAAATTTACAAATTTCACCACTGACATTATCCAAAATTTACCTGTTTTTTGTACTGAGCGAATAAGGAAAAGTGAATAAGGATGTGCCATGAATCAGTGCCTTGTATCATTCAATACTTTGATGGTGGCAGTAATCTCTGTGCCAAAAAAAAAATGTATACACACTTCAGTAGTTTCCATATTGGAAACCACGTAACTGTCCAGAAGCTAATGGCCAAGAGTTTGAGCAACTTTTGTAGTTATAGAGGTCAAATTTAACTGGCATTAATCTCATGATGTCTCAATACATTTAGTATTAAAATATTTATGAGTTTTTCTTTTGTTCATGCACACATTTTTTGGCACACTCTGTTTCCATGCACTGAATGAAAGTACATACAACTTCATAAAACCAAAACTACTGGACTTAAAAAGGATAAACATCAGTGCAATTATAGGAGGGAAATTCTCTACCATACTCTCACAGTTAGTGACATCCAACAGATGACAAATTATCAACAAAGAAACATCCAAGTTAACCACAAGTGGATATTAAAGATACTTATAGAGTCTTTTATACAACAGAAACAGAACAAACTTTTTTCTCAATAACACACAGAACTTTTTCCAAAATAGACCATTTCTTATGCCAGAAAACATCCTTAAATCAATAAAAAAGATTTGAAATAATTGCCTGCACACTATCAGATTAAAGTGGAAGAAAACTAGAAATTAACAGGAAAAGAAACCACAGAAATTACATGAAATATGGAGATTAAATAGTGTATTATTGAAAAATTAATGAACCACAGAAAACATCAAGGAAGAAATAAAAAAAAAAACCTTTCTAGAAACAAATGCCAGTGGAAACATAGCCTCCCAAAACCTACAGGACAATGAAATTGTTTATAATTGTAAATGTTCACATAAAAAGCATAGCTATAACCAAAATATGCAAGTCAAAGTCCTAGAAAGACAAGAACTATTCAAATCTGAATGTAGTAGAAACGAATAGTAATGATCATATTAGAAATCAAGACTAAAAATTATAAAAGATCAATCAATCAAAGAGCTCATTTTTTAAAGGATCGGAAGGGCATCTGTCAATAGGGAGATACAAGCTAGAAGGAGAAAGGGAAGCAAAAAATATCAAGATGTGAGGTATGTACGTACAAATTTCTCCATGATGAATGTATTCATTATATGTCTCAAATATATACCAATAAAAAACTGAGAAAAATGTAAGATGAGGAGATACTGTGTGGCTTAGCAATTCCTCTCTGGTATAAACCTAAAAGAATTGGAACCATGTTTTTGAAACTGCAGAAGAACTTCATGTCCATCAACTGATGAGTAGAAATATCCATACAGTGGGCAGTTTTCAGTAATAGAATGAAATTAAGCACTGATACATACTATGATATGGGCAAACCTTGAAAACATCATACTGTGTAAAACATCCAGGTACCAAAGCACATGTATGGTATGATTACACTTGTATGAAATATCCAGAATTGGCCAATTCATACAAACAGAAAATGAAGATGAGTGATTTTTAGGGGTAAAGACTGGGGAGGAATAGAAAGTGACTGCTAATGAGGGCAAAATTTCTTTGTGATTGATATAAATGTACTGGAATTAGTAGTAATCAACATAAGACCTTGTGAATATGTTAAACACCACTGAAATGTACACTTTAGAAGTGTGAACTTTACAACATGTGACTTATATATCAATAAATTTGTTATTAAAAATGCACCTACCTCTGAGATTTGCAACAACGCTAATAAACACCAACACACCATATGTCTAAATATTTAAAAATCAAGCAGACCAGCTGTTAAGCTTCTCTTAAATTGACAAGTATACCTTCATAATGGAAAAATTGAAAAGTATGCATAAATCTGAGATTTTTATATGTTTGAAAGCTTTCATGTTTGAGTATTCTGTTGGTGGGCTGGTTGTGTTTAGATAGGCGATTAAATAAAGACATACATAATTCACAAATTTGGAAAGGTAATTCACAGAATTCAGTGATTACAATTTCTAAACATAGGCTGGCAATGTCCTCTTCATTACTAGAAATAAATCATATATGCTTGCACATCAAATCAAATTGAGCCAATTTCAGAAAAGTAAAATCCAATTAAGAAAATTTATCCTTTAAATTGTATTCCTCTATGTCTTTTTGTTACTTTTCTTATTGCTGAGACAAAATACCCAAAACCCAAAGTTAAAATAGAGGTTTGCAGTTTTCAGTTCATAGTTGGCTGATGCTGAGCCATTGAGGCATGGCAGCGGGACAGCATAGAGCAGAACAGTTCATGGAGAGCAGAAGGCAATGAGGCAGCAAAGCAGCAGAGTAATGAGGAAGCACCAGTCATAGCCTGTCTCTCCCTTTTACGCCTTCCACATTCCCTTTGGGTGGTGCCATCCACATCCAGGATGGGCCATTATCCATGCCAGACCTATGGCAAACCAATCAGTGGACTAATTTAGTAATCACGTAGCCTTTATCTTAGAATAACACACTCAATGTCAGTATCACGATCTATAGAATAAGCAGTAGAATGTCAGAGTTTGCCATACACAGTAATGATGAATTTTGAGATCTAGTCACCTCTGAATCCCTACCTATGACCTCATGAGGCTTCGGAGGCACATCTAGACACAAACCATAACACTCTAGAACCACTTTCATATCAAAATTGCTATTCTAAGAGTGTGAATTTTGTAACAAATTACTTTAAAAAGTTTGGCTCACAAAAAAGAGAAGCATTCCACTTCTGGAGGCTGGAAATCTGAAATTATGTGTTTTTGGAGATTATCCGTTCCTTGACTTTCACAACTTCCTTCTGCTGTTGGTTTTCCTTGGCTCTTAGCCAAATTTCTCTCTGCTTCATCTTTCTATTGCTCTCACTTCTTGGTGTCTGTGCATAATATCTCCCTCTGCTTCTTTCTCACTTGGGATCATGAGCACAGCTGACCTTGGTAAGTCAGTATAAGGTCCTCCAGTCAAGATTCTTGACTACCTCTTGGCTACAAAGACAATATTGATTGTTTCATTGTACAAAATAATACTTATGAATTCAGAGATTAGAAAATGGCATCAACTGGGATGTTCTCATTCAGCACATTATACTCGTATTATTTATAAGATTTTGCAGGAATCAGCCTCGCTTTGCTATGTTTAATTTATGGCACTATGCTTGCCTTAATATTGACAACAAAAATCTAACCATTATTACTTGTCTTGGACATCAGTAATATACCACTTCTGATATATTTTCAGTTGATAGTATAGAAAACTGGGTTTGAAATTAATTTTGCATACAGGAAACTTACTAAATTTTCTTGTAGTTTTAGAAATGTTTCTTGATACAATTGTGTATCTTATATAGATAATCATATCATCCCCAATAACACTTAGGCTTTTACCATCCAATTTTCATAATTCTTATGGTATATCTATTTCAATAGTGTTACTTATACATTTGCTACATTTATCAATAATTCCAAATATTCATTTATTTTCTAATCCTAGAGGACATATTTCTAACAGTTTTTCATTAAGAATCATATGTACTATAAAGTTGAATGTACAGATTTGCTCAAATTAAAAGTGTCTATTAGTCATTTTCAAGTCACAAGTTTATTAATCACATTATTACAATATTATAAATATATTTTCTTTATATTAAGTCATTGGCAACTTTTTTGAGAGGTAAATTTAATCATCCAACAACAATAGATTATCTGTTCTGTTTCCCTATTTTTTAAAACTATTATCCATAAATCAGGATCCATATCACATCAGTGGTTGTCTTATTTGCAGCTTGGTTATAGGTCACTTGGTTCGATTTCTATATAAGGATACTCCCTAAATAAGTTTAAAAATTAGCCTAATGACACTGGCAACATAGACTGATATGCTAGATACAGAATTATGAATACAGAGTGGACCATTTTCTCAGATTAACTTTTATAAAAAATTAGACCTGTAATACAAGAAATAACTGCTACACATATAGAACGTATATATAAATTCAAATCTTAATATAGTGAAGCAGGCATGAAAACATACCTGAATACAAAAAAAGTATAAACATAGTAATTTATATAAACCAATATTAAATGAATGAATACGATAAAGCATCTCTTAAAATTATTTATGCTATTTAATTGATGTAAAACATCTATAAACAGAAAAGTAGGTATAAATTTCAGTAACCAACACTGAATAGAAATCTCTTAAAAAAGTAATAGCTTTATACTCTATTCATGGCCACCAACTTTAGAAATGCTTTAAAGTTCTCATATCTTGATTATAATTACACTTTTAGAACTTTTTTCAAATAAACAAATGATGATTTGACATTAGATAAAAAATAAGGAAAAATTATATGTGTTTTAATATCTAAGTTATGAAAAATCATTTTAGTCTTACTGGTTTTATTTATTTTCTGTTATAGAGAACAATATAGTTAAATAATAAAAAGCATATTTGATGATTTTACAGAATTTCATGTTTCTTAGTATTTGAAGTAATTAAATACATGTAGAGTACATGTTTCAATTCTAGGTAGATGAAAACTTCATGAAAATATCATTTAAATAATTGGAAACTATTAAATTTAAATAAAAAATGTTTAATGTGTCACAGAAAGTTGGAAACATAATCCAATTTTTTTGTAGTCAGTGGACTGCAGAGGCTTACTGAGATCTTAAAGTGACATACATGTAAAAATAACTTTGCATTCCTTCATTGACTTTTTAAACCAACTATAGATGTTTCAAATTTATATATAAATGTAGATTAAAATAAACCTAAGAAAATATTACTGGAAGTGCATTTTAAAGACATATTACTATGAGGATTAAAAGAAGATCTTGTGCTCTTAGCAGATTACAGTCTGAAGAATACGTAGTTTAAGAGTCATGTATGTATTCTGAAATAGTCAGTGGTCTTTGTTCCTGCTAACATTTACTTGTTATTTACAATAATTTATGCTGTTCAAACTATTCAAACTATTTTCTGTTCAAACTATATTGTGACTACTAATATAACCAACAACTACAATAAGTCTCTAAGATATGATAATGTCATATCCCCATTTTACACAAGAAGTAAATGTAACAGAGCAATTAAATAGTATCACCAAATTCATTCAAATAGTGAAAATTTTGCTCTAGATTCAAATATTAACAATTTGGCTCTAGAACCATTACACTCCATTACTTTTTGAGCAGTTTTTGAAGGATTATAACAATGAGAGTCAATTCTGCAGTAAATGTTTGCCTTTTAAACCCTTAGCATTTTTATTATATGCCACTGTTCCCCAAACTCTAAACAGCTTTGAGGTTACTGACTTTTCTAATCACTCGTAAGAAAGCTTATGACAATCTAACATATTTGTATTTAATAAACATACCAGAGACATACACGTAGACCCAAAGAAAGATCACGAATTGTTGAATGTAAGTAAACATGAAAGGTCATAGTGATGGTAAAGTCAGGGTTTGGCATGGACATAATTATAAGCAGGAGATCCTATTTAGTTCACCTTATGCTGCATCATAATAGTATTTGATCTTTTTATCTATTCATGTTATTTACTTGATCCAAAAATATTCTTACATACTTCAACGGTTATTTAAATATACAGTTTAACTCTCCTTCTTGTGTTTATTCTTAAAATAGCAACATCCTTGAAGTGAAAATCAACTTAGATGTTACTCGAAGTGATCAAGTGCTAGTCTGAAATTTTCCATAAAATAAAATTCTTCAGGATACTTGCTCAAATTCAGCATTAGAATGTACCACCCTCACCCTCTAAACATGCGATATTCTGACAGATGGAGACACAGCAGCTGTCACACAGAAAGCCTTTTTAAATTACGAACATGTACCCCTGAAATTCGAAGCAGCTCTATTGTGGACACCCAAACCTTTGCTCATAACCTTTGCTATTGGAGAAAAGAATCTGTTGACTCTTGGACTCATTATTTCACACATATAGCCAGTTGGATTAAGGTTTCGGAGACTGAAAATATCAGTTTCCAGCACAAAGGAACTTTTTGTTAGCAGAGATGTCCTATTTTTCCTCCCTGAGAGCTTCTTTACATCTATGCAATAGACTTCATAGCCACAGAGTATCTTTAGGAATACAATATCAAATTCAACTTAACTAATCATATTTTTCTGTAACTTCCTGGTCAGGCAGTAATGAAGAAAATCAGTAACACTGTAAATTAATTTCATTTCACTTATTCTAAAATCTAAAATCTCTATAAAAATACTGTGACTTTTTTTTTCAAGTGCATAGGTATATATGTATATTTTCGTTGAATGCTTCACCTTATTTTCTATTTCCATTTTTTAAAATTTATATTAAATGTCTTTCCAAATAATTCATGCTTTCTGCTATATTTAAAAATGGCATACATGAATTTTTAGCAAGTGAATACTATAATTATTTTATTTCCCCCACCCCTTGGACTCCAAAACACTTTCTCAAATATTTAAAGAAACAAGTTTCATTCTGTGTTACACACATGTGTAAAAGAGAACCACTAAGTCAGATTTAAGAACTGAAGATTAAGATACATTTTCTGATTGCAAGATTCTCCTCATTTTTAATGACAAGTCATATATATATATATATATATAATATATATATCAGCTAAAAAACTGCATGAGGAAAAGAAAAATGTCCATACATTTTAATAGTAAATTTAATGAGACATAATGAAATTAATAAGTTATCTTTGGCATCTGTAATTACAAGAGGTGCTCAAAGTAGTCGCTGTTACCTTCCAGAGTTGTTTGTTTTGTTTTGTTTTGTTTTGTTTTGTTTTGTTTTGTTGTTTTGGTACTAGGGATCAAACTCATGACCTTGTGTTTGCCAGACAGGTGCTTGTGCTGCAGAGCTAAATCCCTGGCCAGCTTTCAGGGTTTTTATTAGTAAGATGAACTGCTGAAATGTATATACATTTTTTGGTTCTCTCTCTCTCTCTCTCTCTCTCTCTCTCTCTCTCTCTCTCTCTCTCTCTCTCTCTCTCTCTCTCTCTCTCTCTCTCTCTCTCTCTCTCTCTCTCTCTCTCTCTCTCTCTCTCTCTATATATATATATATATATATATATTTCATGATGGTATTTTTAAAATGTTAAACAAAGGTATTTGATTCTCTTATTTCTAGATCTGCACTTGTTATAGTTTATAACTATATGTCCCACAATGGTCCCATGTACTCAAAGTAAGACTCTTATAACTTATTTGGATTATGGAAGAATTATAACTGACTTTTTAGGAGGTAGGGCTAGTCAGAGTGCCATGTCCTTGACAGCTTACACTGTAAGAGTATATCTCTCTTCCCAGCTCCTTCCTTCATTCTGTCTGATTCCTAGCTGCCGTGACATGAACAGTTTTCCTTCAACCAAGCCCTACCACCAGGCTGCCAACTAACCAGAGACATAAACTTCTAAGTTGTAAAAATGAGCCTATAATCTTTTAAAGTATGGGTGACAGGTATTTTGTCAACATCTTGCTTTTAACCCAGTGAAACCAATTTTGAATCAGTGATCTCCACAATTATAAGATAATAAATATGTGTAATTTTAGTTCACTATATTGTGGTAATATGTTACAGTGGCAATAGAATACCAATACAAAACGGAGAAAGGGAAACAGAGAATATAGACTACTGTCCTGAAAAATACAGCATTGATACAAGTGGATAATAAATATTTGATAGGGTGCTTTTATATTTTAATAGGTGTGACTTGATTGTAGTCATATCCTAATGTCTTGATGACCTGTATTTTTCATTATTAGGAGATAGAAAGTGTGACCAATTGTTTGCAGTTACTGAGAATGCATGAAGGGATAAATTACAAAGGGAAGATTTGCTTTGAAAGGACAAAATACATCGTTTTTGTTATACTGCCTCTAGGTAGAGTTAAAAGTTCCTTCAGATTCAAAACATAATTTGATCAAGTGACATGATGATTGCCACTTCCAAAACATTAAGTCTCCATCTTTACCTTAGGATGGACAGTGAACATATTCCTTCATCCACTTGTGGTGAGTGTGAGTAACTAAGTATCATGCCAGGTTCAAGGAAGGAAGGAAAAATAAATATTCTGCTCCTAGGATTTTCTGTTTTTAATGGGAAAAACAAAGAAATTTCACGTGACTTAGGTTAGATAATTACTTACAGAAAGGAAAGAATAATGGACAATTTCCATGGAAAAATAGAAGGGGAATAGCTTCTTTGAAATTAGAAACTCATATAGACAGAAATTTGCTGCTTCATTATTAGGGAGCAAAGGGACAATCTGTTAGGGAATAACATGTATGTGTTTGTAAACATGAATGATTATACATATATCATATAGTTACATATGAAAATAGATACATATACACATACAAGTCAATTTAAATTGTCCTTTTAAAACTGAAGGTTATTTCCATAAATATATTTTGTTTAGTACAAAAGATATCTTTTCACCTAGGCTTAAGAATAACAAAGATGAAAGAACATGCATAAGTTGTTCAGTTATATATAGTCTTAAAATGAGACTACACCTACAAGATCTCTCTTCTACTTACTTCCCATAGTACTTCACATAGCTCTCAATTAGTGGTAAATTCACCATATGCTTATATCTTTTATTTCAGCTTAACTCCTATTGAGTCAAATTTTATACAAATAAATTTAATTTTACATTTACAGAGCATATGTTGACTTAAACATGGACTCTCTAAGGAGTCCTACAATAAAATAAATATTCAAATTGGTGAAGTAAATTTTTACAATATAACCCATACTTCTCCTTATTGAATATCTCATCATTTTTTATCTAAGCCACTAAGCATAAAACAGGCATCACATTATTGTAGCCTGCCCATAATATTTCTCTAATTAATACAGAAAATCTAATATGAATTGTATCTCCACTAAAATTGCCATTCTACATACTTTTTTAATGTACTTTATCTGAATTTTCTATTATGGAAATTCAAAATATAAAATGAATCCTGAAATGAATTCACTTTGTGAAGAAGAGCTCACACCCTCATTGGTTGTATCATCTCAGAAAAAGAGGAGAGGAAATTTAAGAATTATAATAAGCAAATGAAAGACTTCTATTTTAAGAATTTTATTAGTGACTACAATTTTTTGATGTTTTGTGCAAAAGTGACTTAAGTGCTTCTTTCTGGATAAAGGAATTGAAAAAATAGTAAGAAAAGTTCATGAGAGAACTGGAGTAGAGAGGCAGGGAAAATAAAATGTTAAATATCCTCTTTGGAGCTTTCTCTAGAACATTTACTTTAAAAATCTGATAGTTTTTGATGAAAGCAATATATTTTATTAAATACAGAAGCTGTTGAAATTATCGTGGTAAGACACGTGTTGTTTTTGAAAAAGCACAGAAAGTTATTTGTATCGAATCTTTCTGCAGCAAGTCCAGCTACAGGGAAACTTCCTTGCAGCTTAAAGCTTATGGTATTGGAATTTTCTGGGAGATGTGAATACTGAGAGACCCACTCTACACTGATGAAAAATACCCGACACCCACAGTTTAGAAAGGGGAGGTTTGTTTCTGGCTCAGGTTTTCATAAAATTCGATCTATGGACAGCTGACTCCAATGCAGGAACAATTTGATAGGAATGCATGGCAGAAGAGTGGCATTTATTTCATGACAGCAAAAACTAGAAAGAAAAGAGAGGTGAAGGAAAGAAATACACACCAGGTCACACCCCAGTCACTCACCTCCTCC
>RJWT010043310.1:0-11985 GCA_004365215.1 Cuniculus paca | reverse complement strand
ATCTGAACTGGGCTTTGTAGGTTCTTTCTGCTGGTCACGTCAGAGGCACTACGTGAGCTACACTCTTCCTGGTTCCCTGGAAATAATGGCATGGTCCATAAAACCGAGTCTCAGATCCTTTGCCCAGCGCTGCTCAGGGCTGCAGGCTCCCTCACGCCAGCAGCCGTTACCTCTGTGTAGGGTGATGGTCAGATTCTTCAGAACATGAAGACTGTGCAAAGTCCCATCCTGGTTCCTCTGGCTTTTCTTTGACTTTCAATTGACTTGTTATGCTCTGCCAAGTGGCAAGGGAAGGTAGTAATAAGACAGAAATGAATTTTAGTGATTTAGAGAGTTACTACTCAAAGAATACTCTGTGGACCAATGACAATTGACATACCTTGGGGACTCTCAGATACAACCACCTCAGGAGCCACTCAGGGATACCGAATCAGAATCTGTACTTTAACTCTGTCCTCTGGTTATTCATATGCATGTGACAATTTGAGACGCATCTGCCTAGCACCTTTCACAGGTACAGTCACGACGTCGAAGCTCAGACATTTGTAATTGAGCGTTTAAGTGATATAACCTGACACAAGGATGTTGAGGTTATTCTGACTTTTTTTAAAAAAAACAACCAGCTCAGAATATAGTACTGGTTTAAAAAACATGATTCTCAAAATATTGTACTAGTTGGGAAACAATCATCTCAGAATACTGTATTGCATTTTAAAGTGAGGAGCTGTTCCTTTTGCTTGGATGATGTCTCCTAAGATGATTTAGATTGAACTCTGAGTAGATGTAGAAATTGGGTCAGAGGACTTAACAAAGTCTCTTCAAGTTTCCTAACAGGAAAGCAATAAAAAACCTCCAAATGACTTACTCTGAGCTAGGCACTGTTCTGTGTCAGAAATTAACCTACTAATTCTCGTAGCAATCCGTGAGTGTAGGTACGCATTCTCAGGGGAGGCGGTTGAGACGTGGAAGGGTTGAGGAAGCAGCAGTGATGGGATTCGAACCCAGGCCAACTAGCTCTGACACAGACACTCCCCGAAGCTCCGTGCATGACATCATATGAAAGAGCAACACAATTTCATTTTAGGTAAATTTGACATATGCTAACTTGAAATCACAAAATACAAAAAATATAAATCGAATCTCTCCTTAGGGACAAAGTTTGAAATAATGCAAATGTCGCCCTCCCCCCCTCAAGGGTCAACTGCCTTACTTTTCAAGCCACTTGGTGGAGAGATTTGCGAACTGTTGCACAGTGGCCACGTGGTGGCGCCACTTCAAGTAGGAAACGCGCCCCAGCTGCCTCCTTCGTTCGAGGGGAAAATCATTTTCTAATTACTGTAGTCCTTTGGGGAATAACCCGGAACTACATCGCAACCCTAGGGTTTTGACTTCTTTACTGTGACCGAGATCAGACTGTCTGGGTTCAGTTGAGATGAAACATTCCAGTGTCTTATATTACTTTTTCATCACTTCCAGTTGTTACATTAATTTCAAAGTTTATTTTCAATTAGCCTGTGGATTTGGGGAAAAAGGGCTGGAAAATGGTCAGGCAGCAGCAGCTCAGTACTTTTTGCTTTAGGGCCATTTCAAGTAGACCTTTCCTGCGAAACACACAGATACTAAACAGCCTTCCTGGATGGGGGGGAGCACACTTCATTTCTAATTGGACGAAAGACTGGCTACTTTCTGTGGTTGGAAGACTTACATTGTTTATTTTATTAACATTCTACATCCCTCTAGAATATTCCATGTGTATTTTATTAAAATTTGTAGAGAATTAAATTTGCTTTGACATGTGGACTCTACTTGTACATGTACACACATTCTTTAAGATTTTTACAATATTACAAGGCATCGTTAAACCAAGATTGGATTTTAATAATAAAACTCATAGACTTTTAGGGAATGCTTTGCTTGGCCCTGAAGCCAATTGTCTTACTTGTTAGAACTTGAGGTTCACTGAAAAGACTCATTTGGAGTGCAATTTCATCAAGAAATGAAATCCAGTCAGTCTTTCTATTGCTAAGGATCAAAGAACACTGAGTCATAATTTACTGAACTAATAATAATTTTACTGTAAGTTCAAGGCAAAAGTGAGTTCCCCATAAGAAAACAAGTTATCTCATATCATTTTAAAACTGTCAGTTTATTCACAGGCCAGTCATTAATATATGTGCCAATCTACTAGAAATACAGGCCTCATAAAACCAGAGGTTATAGTAAGTCATTAATTAAGGCTGGTGGCTTTGGCAAACTGTCTGAATTGATTTTACGGACTCGTGTCAAAAGTGTTCTGTGACAGTTGGAAGGGTTTCCTTCCAAGGGTAGCTCATGGAATTTAAAAACTTTCACTGACCAAAAGGTATAAGTAAATGTAAAATATATAA
The DNA here is from genome assembly GCA_004365215.1 of Cuniculus paca. NCBI lineage: Eukaryota > Metazoa > Chordata > Mammalia > Rodentia > Cuniculidae > Cuniculus > Cuniculus paca. The sequence continues at coordinate 9,598 of RJWT010043310.1, read as the reverse complement.
ATCTAAGTGTCATCATTGAAGTCCGGGGTGGGCTTCTTTGCTACGGTCCCTCTCTGTGCATGCAGGCGAGAGCCCACTGAAGATAATAACTGAAAAGAGAGGACATAGGGGCTTCAAGATCGATGGATGAGGAATGAGGCGGTAGAGGTGCCCTGGCTGCTGAGTCAGGGGCCGGTGAGGGCCTGGGGTGGGAAACTTGGTGGAGTGGATCTGAGCACAGCCGTGGAGCAGGACCACCCAGGGTTTTATTCTGCCTCACCGCTTACTCGCAGTGTGACCTCAGACAAGTTATTTGACCTCCCTTGCTTCTGTTCCCTCATCTATGAAATGGGGGAATATTAGCTCTCACTTCAAAGGATTGGAAGGATCAAATGAGACGAGACTCCTTAAGTTCCTGGAGCCATATTTGGTCCAATTTATGGAATAAAAAATTAAAATAGGTTTGTTACAGTCTTCTCCAATTCCCTAAAGCCCTCAAGGGAGTCTCCTCCTGACTTCACATGAAGGAAGTTATCTTTTCCAATCACAGCCTAGCTCTGCTCAGCCCCGTCTGCCTGGTCATCAGCAAAGCATTTGGCTAAAAGGCGACCTTCACAGCCCCTTCCTTCTACTCCCCTGTTCCACTGCCCCCCTCTGTCCTAGCCCACACGTCCTTCACTGCTCTCCAACTCTGGCAGGTTCCACGCCTCCCAGCTCTGCTCACGCTGGCCTGTCTTCATGAGACACCTTTCCTGTGTGTCTGCCTGGCGAGCTTACAGTTCAAACGGTTTGTTCTCCAAAAAGCCAGGGGTCCAACCGTTCCCTTTTGCCCATCCTCCTCCCCCAGCCTGATGATGGATTCACTACTCTGAGATCCATCGTGGCAGTGAACGTGTGGTACGTTATCACATGACCCGTGCCCCTAGAGTACAAATGTCTGGAGAGTGTAAACTTCCCCAAACGTCTTGTAGAGAGTGTTCATTGAATGAAGCTGCTGTTAATTCCATCATCCACGCTATTGCTTTTCAATGAAGTGTCAATCCCAATAAATTTATTTATCATTATTATTATTTTTTACCTTGGTTTTGATGTCTTGAAGAGCCTTTGGTTTTCTAACTGAGTCTGTGTTATGGTTTATGTCTAGATGCCCCCCAACCACCCCAAGCCTCATGCAGTCGTGGGAGGCAGGCTTTTTTGGAGGTGGCTGAATCTAGAGTATGTGGCTGATTCACAGTGCAATGCTGGGACTAAGGGTGCTGGGATTAAGGCTGGGTGACTGCTTCATCAGTCAACTGGTTGGATTGGCACCACCCTATACTAGCAGTCTGGATAAGATAAAAAGGGGTGGAAAGAGGCTTGTTTCCCCTTTTTCTTTTGCTCTTATTGCTTTTGCCGTCTTCCACCACCATGAATTGTTGCCCCTCTGCCATGTGCCGCTCTGCCTTGGAGCCAGCTGATTATGGACTGAAACCTCCACAAAACGTGAGCCAAATAAACCTTTCCCCCTTTAACTTTGGGTGTCAGGTATTTTGTCTCAGCAATGAGAAAAGTAACTGAGATAGTCTGCCTGGAGTTTTCATAAGCACCTGTGGCCAGAGACAACCCAGTCAACCTCCTGATAGTGAGGGGTGTGTGGGGTGCCCTGGAGCTTGGGCTGGCTTCCCTCCCTGTCTCTCCTGGACCCTGCACCTTGTGCAATGCACACTTGACTTTCCATGGTCCTGTGAGCACTTCCCATTGGAAGAGGGCTACCTGCCTGCCAGAGACGATTTCCCCGGAAATAACAAGCACAAATCACTGTATTTTGGGTTTGAATAATTTAGTAAATGTGTTTAAATACAGAACATGAGCGCTACCCCTGTCATCCCTGACAGTCACGACTGGTCTGTACTTCTCTCTGCCTCAGGGAAGGGGGAGGAGCCTAGGTAAGTGCTGAGGACGTTCTGGCTTCCCCACGGTGCTGTGTGACCCCCATTGCTCAACAAACTCTGCAATCACTCAGGGCTCTCTGGGCTATGCTGTCACTGCTTCCCAGTGTGTGGTGCTGTGTGGCTTTGCTCATGTTTTACAGGGTTGTCCAGTGGAAGGTAGCCTCAACCGTCTTACTGTGAATAGCATCCAGGTTCTTAGAAGGGATTGATTTTTAGTTTCCCATTCTGACTTGTCTGGCTTTCATGCAATGTGACATTGGTGTAGATGTGATGCTGAAGTATAAAGTGCCACCCAGGACAGCGAGGGATAGTCTTTGGAACCTTAAATATTTCCAATCCGTGGAGATCCCAAAGAGCAAAGACAAAAACCAAATTACTAGAAGGCACATTTCTCAGACAGGAAGATAGAAGCTAAAAAAGTTTCTCACTCCTTGCTTTCTGACCCTCAACTACCAAGTACTTCTGTGGGGGATGCAAAGGAGAAGCTAACGTACCTTGCTTATGTGTAACATACTTATCTCATTTTGTATGGTTAGGACAACAAACATTAAGGAAAGAGAAGCCTGAGGTGTCTCAGTGACTTATTTTTAATTTTTTCCTTTTGTTAGTGCTTATTAACTGTACAAAATAATGGGTTTTAATGTGTATAATATATTTCGATTAAATTCATTACCTTATTACTCTCTCTTATTCCTCTTTCCCTTCTCCCTTATTCTTTCCCCTTGTCTACTAATAGTCTCCCTGCTATTTCTAGGTCATCTGTGTTAGATTTCACATATTAGGGACAACCTGCAATATTTGTCCTGCTTCTTTTTGTATTTTTAAAATTTTTATTTGTTTGCTATACATAATGATTACATTCATTGTGGGCAACTGCTTTCTGTATATAACACATCTTAATCCTCAAGAAGATACAGGCAAAAAGAATGCATCAAATCATCAAAAAGATCATACATCATGACCAAGTAAACTTAATCCCAGGAATGCAGGGACAGTTCAACACATGCAAATCAACAAATGTCATACATCACATAAACAGAAACAAGGACAAAAATCACATGCTCATCTCAATAGACACAGAAAAGTCCTTTGACAAATTCAAATTCAGTTGTAACAAAAATCCAGAAGAAATAGGTATGGAAGGAACTTATCTCAATTTGATAAAAACCATTTATGACAAACCTACTGCCAACATCATATTAAACTGGGATAAACTGAACGCTTTTCCTCAAAAATCAGGAACAAGGCAAGGACACTCACTATCACCACTTCTACTCAATATAGTACTTGAAAATTTACCCAAAGCAGTCAAGCAACAGAAAGAAATAAAAGGGATACATAAAGAAAAGGAAGAAGTAAAACTATTCTTATTCACAGGGGACATGCTCCTTTACAGAGAAGACCCAAAAAGTTCCACCAAAAGACTCCTAGAACTAATAAACAAATTCAGCAATGTGGCAGGATACAAAACCAACATACAAAAATCAGTAGCATTCCTGTACACCAATATTGAATCCATCAAAAAAGAAAATAGAAAAACTATACATTCACAGAGCTTTAAGAATAATTAAATGTTTATGAATTAACCTAACAAAGGAGTGAAGGACCTCTGTAATAAAAACAATGGTACTCTGAAAAAGATCAAAGAGAATACACTAATGTCTTGGTTTAGGAATGCTTCTCTTTGAAAACAATTCGGTTTGCAAAGAAAAACATTCAGCAAAATTTTGCCTCTATTCACAAATTCCACTTTGGTTAATAAGTATGACCACAGCCAGCTTCCCTACACAAACACAAATGCAGCCATCCTCCCCCAAATCATAAAACAAATTAAGTTCATATGCAGGTAGCACTGAATCTGAAAATGGAAAGGTATCCTCTGTTCTAGATAGACCTGTAATATTGGCAAAATGGTCATATTACCAAAAATGATATATAGATTTAATACAATTCCAATCAAAATGCCAACAGCTTTCCTCACAGAACTTGGAAAAACCATCCTAAAATTCAGATGGAACTAGAAGAGACCCACAATAGCAAAAGGAAACTTCAGCAATAAGAGCAAGGCAAGAACCATCACAATCCTCGATTTCAAAATACACTACAAACCTATGGTGATATAAACAGCATGGTCTTGGTTCAGAAACAGACATGTGGATCTGTGTAACAGAATAGAGGATCCATTCAGCCTTCTGATATTTATCAGTGGGGCCAAAAGCATACACTGGAAGACATGTTGTTGGGAAAACTGGCTATGCACATGCAGAAGATTGAATCTAGGTCTGCATCTCTCACCATGTACTAAAATAAAATCAAAATGAATCAAAGATCTAAATGTTAGAGCAAACATACTTGTATACAGCATACCAGTGGTTTTTAAAATTCAATCTTCCAAACTGTGTCATTCACACAGGGAGTTGAGACTACACACATTGAAAGTAATTACTGAGAAGTATTGACTTATTCCTGTCATTGCATTGTTTTTTGTTGCTGATTCCTTTTTATTTCCCTTCTGCTTAGCTGCTTACCCTACCTGGTGCATTCATTCCACTAGACCTTTGGGTATCATTGGCTTTATCACCTGCAGGATGTCCATGAGAAGTTTTTGGAGTGCTGGTTTGGTGATCATAAATTGCTTAAGGTGCTGTTTGTCATGGAAAGAGCTTATTCCTCTATTAATTTTGAAAGTTTATTTTGCAGGCTACAGTCACCTGGGTTGGAAGTTGTTTCCTTTTAGGGACTAAAACAAATGACAAGTTCCCTATGATGAATGTGATCATTATGTATACCTAACATGTACTAATAAAATTTGAAGCAATGTGAAAAAAAAAACAACCATGACTTTCACTTCTTCTGGCCTTCTGGTTTGTGTTGTGAAGTGTACTGTAATTCTAATGGGCTTGCATTTATAATGATTTGTTGCTTTTCTCTGACAAAGATTTAAGATTTTTGGGTTGAACTAGGATTTTGATTATGATGTGTTGTGAAGTTCTTTTCTGATCATGGTTATTTGGGGGTTCTATATGCATCATTTACTTCTGTGTTAAAGTCTTTTCTCATACTTGGAAGGTTTTCTGCTATTATTTCTGTAAACAGGTTTTTAAATGCCATTTGTGCTGTCTTCTGCATTTTCACTAATTTGCATTAACCTTAGGTTAGTCTTCTTTGAGTCATCAGGCAGCTATTGGATGCATTTTCCATGATCTCTTGTTGTTTTAAAGGTTTCTCTTGAGTATATGGTCATCTGCAACCCTCCTTTCTTCTGGTTCTGAGACTCTCTCCTGGCATTGGTCATTCTGTGGCCCATACATTCAATAAAATTGAAAACAATTCTAAATTTTTATTAGTACATGTTTGCAGTATGTAATGATTACATTCATTGTGGGAAATTGGCACCTGTTGAGAACACAACTCATGGACTCATTTTTTGCTAAAGTTGTTTTGTGTTGTTTTGTTTAGCTCAGCTAGCTTTGTTATTAGTGTCTTATTTAAGCTCAATGATCAGTTTTTATTAAGTACATTATCTTTAGTTATATCATCTCTGAACTCATTGACCCCCCTTATTGATCTGTTTTTGTTTGTTTTTCTTATCACTTCATATAATTCAGAAGTTTGCCTTTTTATTTCCTACTTGTTGATGCCCCATGAATCAGCTTTGGGGAAGTTTGGAGCTATTGAAGGCATTTTGTTGCCTTATTCTTTCATGTTTATATTATTTATTGTGCAGAGGATTGAGGGTCAATTAAAGTGGGAAGACTTAGTTGCTAGTATAAACATCTTTTTAGTTAGTATCTTCTTTCAAGGCTGTCCCCACATACGTGCTGTCCATTCACTAGGGGAGGGGAGGGTGCAGTGTAACTGGCCCAGCAGAAAATATTCTGGAAATGAACTGTAGTAATGCTGATGACAAAGATAAGCCAAATATTGTTGTACAGTAAAAACCAAATAATGGCAACAACTACTCTACCACTGGCAATAGCAAAGTAATCATCAACAGTAATGAAGTCAGAGATTGGATATTGACATAAGTACCAATAAATGCTACCATTGTACCACCCTTAACAACATAACAGAGATCTGCAATAATAATACAGACAGAATGACAAACTGAACATTGACATATAGTAAATATTTACTAAATTTTCATTAACAATAGAAAATATTCAATAATAATAATAACAATAGAAAATATTCAACTAAACATCTAAAGATTAATAAAGCTTAATAGTAATACTCATAAAATGAAGGGGGCATGAAAGGGGAAAATAAAAGAGATAAATTTTGAAAGAAAAAAGGAAAGTGAGAATGAGAAGAAAAAACTGAGATAAAAGCTGCAATTAATCAGTAAAAGAAAAGAAAATTAATAGAGATAGGTAAAAGTAGCATTAAAGAACAAACAAGAAAAAGAAGATGAAAAGAGCAAAAGAAAGATAGAAATAAAAGAAGCCACAAAAAGACCCCCCCCCAAGAAAAACTAATGAAGAAAAAGAGAAATGAGTCAAAAAATTTCCACTAGGCATTTCAATGAGTGGTTTCTTTCCAAGGTCTGCAGTATTGGAATCTACTAGATGTGAGAGAGGGATGTGAGTCAATGCTAAGTCCTATTTTTGTTTCCACACTTAAGTTTTGTGTGTGAATGTTAAGTTTTGCCCTGCTTTTCTTGCTAGGCTTGGTTGGTCAATAGTGTCCAACTTAAGACTGTATCTAGTCCAGCTGCTTTCAGTTTCTATGTTCCTCTGTGTGTCCCAAGTCACTGCTTTTCTCGTATAGCTTTATAGCCTCATGGGTTTTTGAGGTCTCCCCTGGTCCATAAGACCCTCTGTCCGTACACCCCGGGCTGTGGCAACCCACCAAGCAGAGACATGGCCCTTGTGTTTGTGGAGGCAAGCACTAGTCCCTGGAAGTCAGGGTATCATTCCAGACTTCTTTTTATGGGTTGTGTTCAGTTTCTCCAGTTTCTTTTTATTTTCTAGTTTTCCTGTTAGCTTCCAAGGCATCCTACGGTCACTGCCATCCTGGGAGCTGTAAAATTAGAGGTATTTTTGGCTCACTCTCTCTCTCTTTCTGAGACAGGGTCTTGTTATGCAGTTCAGGTTGAACTCGAAGTCACTGTGTAACCAGACTGAACTTAAATTCACGGCAGTTCACTTGGCTTAGCTTCCTGAGTGCTGGGGTTATAGGTGTGCACCACCACACCTGGGTTTTTGATTCTCTGTCCTCCATTTCATATCCCACCTTACAAAACCTACTACATATAGTCCACTAGATCTTTGAAATGCTTTTTTTGTAGATAGCATACTTTTAGAATTGCTTTTAGAATTTAGAATTTGGTCTGCTTTCACATCATATTACTTTTTTATTTCCATTTATGCTATAAAAAGGAAGCCGAAGGAAACAACCATTTATGATGTGCCTTGTTTGCGGACATAGTTCTCACAGGAAGTGCTACTTTCCTGTGTGCATACAAGGGTATCAGGCTTGCCAGTGGAGTGAAGATTCTCAGGCCTGTTTCTGTGCTTCATTCAGCTCCAGGCTCCTTCTATTGCACCAGTACCAGCAAACTTAGACTTGTGAGCTGCCTCCTTTTTTGTGAAGTTTTGTTTGGACGCTGTCATGTGTATTCATTTATTTATTGTCTATGGATACCATTGTGTTGCAATGGCAAAGTTGAATGGTTGTAAAGAGATGTAGGTTCTCAAACTTAAAATAGTTATTACATATCTAGACCTTTAAGGGGCTACTTTGCAAATTATTGATAGTCCATTATGACAAAGGACTGTCATTTGTATGAGAACAACAACTAATGAGGTTTTCTTTTTTCAAAATTGCTTGCTTCTGCTCTGATTCCACTATTACTGTAAACTCTTTCCAAAAATATCAGAACACTTGAAGTTAACAAAAAATAAAATCACAATCATTTACAATCCTGTTATCTACATATAACTATGGCTATTCTTCAAAACTTTTCTCTCTGTGCACGTATGTATATGTGATTTTACTTCCAAAAATGAAATGGTATTGTATGCACTGCTGTTATTTGATTTTTCAGGACAACAACTGTTATCATTTTAGTAGCTTCATGGTATTTGATTTTATGATTTCCCATAACTGACTTACTTTAGTGAGATTTTATTTATTGGCAAAAAAGGGGAGAAACTCAAGAAATTATTTTCTGCTAATATAAGTTATGAGTAAGAAGGTCATTAAATGTCATAGATTTGTTAATTACATTAAAATTATAGGTTTATTTGCAACTTAATCTAGGGTTGACCTCTTGTGCATGCAGAAAATGCTTGAGAAATGTACCCTATCTTGCCCTGCATCCAGGGAGTAGTGAGGGAATTTGAATACTTTCTAGGATCCAGGAGCATGATGTATTTGAAGTCAGCACTACAGAGACATGGCTGGTCCTAGACCTGCATGTTTTCTCCCCTCATTATATTACAAGGGAAACAAGGATGCTGATTGGTCACATGCATTATGAACTATTATTCTAAATAATAGCTTTGCCTGTGCTAGCATTTTGGCCTGGGATAACGTAGTACAAATGATGGAATAAGAAAATACTAAAGACCCTCAAATACAAACACTTCATTTTACAAATGAGGAAGAAGGGCTCAGAGAGCTAATTTCTAAGCATTTCTGAAGCATTCTTCACTGTTGTTTTGGGGGAAGTTTTAGTCAGTTCTCCTTTTCCAATGCATTTTAACTGGGGGCACCAGTATATAAATGACACATGGGTCCAAGGAGAGCTGGACCATTGGAAGCAGGTGGAGGGTTTGCAGGTACGTACTTGGTTTTCCTTTTCTTTTCAGATGGGGCCTCCTGAGTCCAAGACCATCAGCACCATAACTTGCTGCCTGGCTGGGCCTTGAACCCAGAACTGGATTCATTTCTCTGGCCCCACCTTACTGCTCCCTGCTATTTTAAGAAGCATTGTCGATCTGAAAGCTTTTGATTGAGAGTTACTGTACTTTCTTCCCTATCCATTAACCATTTCTAGGAGGGAAGGAGCAACATTTGGAGTTAGATGCATAAAAGGTTTGGTTAAGGTAGACCTAGTCTTAAAGATCAGAAAAAAGACATTTTCCTCATGCTAATATGCCAGATTCAGACCACGATTCTGGTGATGAATATTATATTATTAATGGTCAAATACTTGGTAAAAATGTTCATTTAGTTATTCAATGGCATTTTGCCACAGAAGTGATCATAAAGACAGCAGATCACAAAAAATTTACTGTAATTTTAGGGACATTTTTATTCTAACATTTTATGAAAAAGTGAACCAATCTATTAATCCACTGGCATGAGTAAGAACTATTAAAACCCATCTAGATTATAACTTTATTGACGTTTCTCACCTGCACATTCTGTAATATACAGTGTTTATCTTGGAATGACAATATCTTGCAGCACAAAAAGAAAATTGAAAACCAGTTCTTGTCCAAGAGTAAAGCAAGATCATTATGTAAACAGCAGCCAGGTCTCATCCAGAATGTGTCACATAAATATCACACCATCCAACAAGAAATGTAAATTATTGTACACAGCCTGTAATTGAAAATTGTATTATACATTAGTGAAGTCACCCATTTATCTAATTACAATCAGTTCCCATAAAATCTCATTTAGGAAAGTTAAGTGCAATTCAGAGGAGGTGGTTATGAGAATTTCAATCATGGGAA
>RJWT010043309.1:0-11980 GCA_004365215.1 Cuniculus paca | reverse complement strand
TTTCTGTTCTTTCTTTCCTTTTGGTGGTTACTGGACATTGAACCATGGTCTCTCACGTGCTCAGCAAGCACTCTGCCACTGAGCTACATCTGGGTCCTCCTTGTTTATTTTGGGATGTTAAATTGTCTCAGCTGGACTTTAACTTGTGCTCCTCCTGTCTCAGCCTCCTACCTCAGGCTAGAATTAGAAGAGACACCACTTGGGGCAGGCAGCCTTGTCGTTCTAACAGTACAAATTCTTCCCAACCATGAGCATAGCATAGTTTTTATTCAGGTATTTAATTTCCTTCAGCAGTGGTTTATAGTTGTCAACATACAAATCTTTGGCCTGCTGCATTAAATTTATTAAAGAAAAAAACAAATTTATTAAAAAGATTTCTTTCTGAATGCTGCTGTAAGTAGGATTGTGGTCTCCATTGTATTTTCAAATCATTCATTGTTTATGTATAGAAACAAACGTGATTTGGGTATATTGTTGGGGTTTTGGTTTTTTGTTGTTATTGTTGTACTGGGGACTAAACTCAGGCTCTTCACATTGACCTACATTTCCAGCCCTTTTATTAATTCTTCATTTCAAGAGAGGATCTCCCTGAGTTGCCCAGGCTGAGCTTGTACTTAAAATTCTCCTGCCTCAGCCTCCCAGAAGTCATAGTTTTGATATTAATTCTTTAGCATTTTCTGTATGCAGGATCATATCATCTTTGAATATAATTTACTTCTTTCTGGTTTAGATGTCTTTTTCTTTTTCTTGCCTAATTGCTATGTCTAGAATCTCCCATACAAGTAAATATCAGCAGTGACAGCAGATGTCTTTGTCTTGCTCCTGATCTTAGAAATCATTCTGTCTTTCACCACCAAGTATGAAATTAGCTGTAGAGGGGTTTTTTATTTATTTTTTTTTATTTTTTTATTTTTTTTGCGGCACCAGGGTTTGAACTCACAACCTTGCGCTTGCCAGGCAGGCGCTTAGGCCACTGAGCTAGATCCCTGGCCCTGGTGTTTTTGAGACAGGCTCTCACTATGCCGTTCAGGCTGGCCTTGAGCTCACTTTGTAGCCCAGGCTGGTCTCGAACTCACAAAGATCCTCCTGTCTCAGCCTCCCGAGTGCTGGGATTACAAGCATGAGCCACCACACCCGGTTTGGAGGTTTTTTTAAAATTTTCTTTATCATGTTGAGGAAGTTCCCTCGAAGTCTTGGTTTTCTGGTTGTTTTCGTTATGAAAGGATGTTGAGTTTGACTTCTTACTGTGTCTGCATTTTGCATCAGTTGAGATTTTCTTTTTCTTTTTTTTTTTTAAAGGAAAATTTATTGGGGAATAGGGATGGGGGAACGGGGAATAGGAATAGCTCCTGAGAGACAGGAGGGGTCCCGAATGGGTTACTAATGAGCCCGCCTCTCGAAGTTTTATAAAGCAAAATTATGAGGTGGGTACAACATGGATCAAAATGATGATCAACCAATAAGATTACAAATATAGTTGCTTAGGTCATATTGATCTACTGGTAGCAGGGGTACCTGGGCGACATCATTCACCTTGGCTGATAATCTGTAGTCTCAGTCAGTTTTCAGTCTTAGCCGTCTTGGTCTTAGTCTTACCGGTTTTGGTCTTAGTCTTAGAGAGGATGGCCCACCCTGAGTGAGATAGTGGGAAATCTCCAAAGGCAATTGAGATTTTCTTTTGTTTTCTTTTTCTTTATTTTGCAATTGAGATTTTCCTGTGGGTTTCACCTTCATTCTACTAATATGACGTTATTACACTGTTTTGTTTTAGATTAAGCCACCCTGAATTCTTGGGACAAAGCCCACTGATCAGGGTGTGTGACCGTCTCAATATGACATTGTTTTTGGTTTGCTATACTTTGTTCAACTTTTGCATCTATATTCATAAGGGATATTGGTCCATAATTTTCCTTCTCTTCCTCTGTTTCTGTCTATGTCTCTGTTCCTCTGTCTCTCTCTTCTCTCCCCCCTCGATATCTTGGTATCATAGTTATAAGTTATGCTAGATTTGCAGAAAGTTAGGAAGTGTCCCCTTCTCTTCTGTTACTTAGAAGAGTCTGAGAAAGACAAGTATCGAATCTTTTAAAATATTTGATAGAATTCACTAGTGAAGTCATCTGGTCAACTTTTCTTTGTTGGGAGGTTTTTTGGTTGGATTGTTGTTGTCGTTGTTTTGAGACAGGGTCTTGCTGTGTAGTCCAGGCTGGTATTGAACTCATTTTTTAGCCCAAGCTGGCCTTGAACTCTTGGTGACCCTCCTGCCTCAGCTTCCTGAGTGCTGGGATGACTGGTGTACGACACTATACCCAGGCAGATCACATTCTCTATTTCTGCTTGAATCTTCAAAGGTTATTTTGAATTTCTGTATTTTATGTCAGCTGACTATATTTTATATATTTAATCTCTCACAAATAATCATATAGTAGATTTTTAAATATTTGTTAAGTAGGAATTGACTATTAGATTTTCTTCTCAAGCTTAGCCAAAGATTATCAAGTAGAATTTTGTCATAATTTATGATAAATTGCAGACCAACAGTAATCATTTTGGGGCCAAGGATGTAGCTCAGAGGCACAGTGCCTGCCTGGCAAGCGCGAGGTCCTGAGTTCGATTTCTAGTACCAAACAAAAAAGTAATCATTTCAAAATATCATTTCTTTCAGATATGAAGGGTTGAACATAACTAAACTGTATGATGGACCATGTGTAAGTAAAGTTGCTTTATTTTTATTTTTATATTTTTAGCAGTAAACCAGATACAGTTAAAAGCTTATTGTTATTGATGACTTTAAATATTTTATTATGAAAAGTTTCAAGCATACATAAAAGTCAAGATAATAGCATAATGAATCCTACGTATCTATGATATAGTCAATATTTGTGAAGTTTTTCCCACTTTTCTTTTTGGTTCTTTGTTTTTGTTTATTTAAGCAGAGTCTCGCTATGTAGTTCAGGCTGGTCTCAAACTCATGGTGATCCTCCTGCCTCAGCCTCCCAAATGCCAGGATCACAGGCATGTGCCACCACACCCCACATTGCCATTATTATCCCTGAGGAGCCCCTTGTCATCCTCCAGTACCTACTTCCTGTTTGGAATTTTCCCAGCCACCTCAAAAGTAACATCTGCAGGGGAGACTGGCTTCTGGCCAGTCAGGAGGGACAGCATCAGCAGCAGGGACAGCATCCTTAGCGTGTCCCTCTGCTGCTGTCCCCAAAGTCTGAGAGGTACAGGAGACCCCAATCCACATGGAGGACCAGGTGTAGAGGTCGCATCCTTGAATTTAGGGTCCCAGGACCAAAGCGCGAATGCAGCTGGTGCCTTCAAGCTCACTGGACGGGGCGCAGCAGCAGGACTGGGACAAATCATCAGACGAGAGAAAACAGGTAAAAGAGGACAATTACATACTTTATAATAACCTTATGACAATATTTCTGACACAATCTCCATGACAAGCTCACAAGGCTCGTGTGAATTTTGGGTTTGTTTTTTTATTTGGTTTTATGACACAGGGTCTTGCTACGTAGCCAGACTGTCAAACCCATGGTGCTCCTCCTGCCTCAGCCTCCTGAGTGCTGGGATGACGGGCATGCGCCGCCACATCCGGCCCGTGTGATTTTAGGCCAGGACACACCCTGCTTTCCTTGTGCACCCCCTGTGAGCCCCCTGCCCTTCCATGGAATAGAAGTCACCCAGACGTCATGTGTTTCTGAGTGGTCACTGTGCAGGGACCGTGGGTGATCACTGCCTGGGTCGGCTTCCTGCTGAGCTGAGCTGATTCACAGCTGCTCCTGCCCGATGCTGACTGGGCTACTCCTCTACCCACAGCCCTTCGGTCAACCCACTCGCCTGTTTTTTTCAGACCCAGTCTTTAAGGGGCGTCCACAGTGCTGTGCGGGTGACAGTGCTGAAGCGAAGATGCAAGTTGAGAGCAAGAGGGGTCTGAGGGGCACAGAGGGACCAGCCAGGGAGCCCACACATCAGTATACAGGGAGGCTAAGGAGAGAGCAGCCAGCTCGATGTATAACTTTTATCAGTACAGGCTGGCACCGCATAATAATGATCACGGTCATCGGTTTTTTCTTTTAAGATGAGGTCTCGCCATGTATCCCAGGCTGGCCTGGAACTCCTAGCATTCCTCCTGCCTCAGCCTCCTGAGTGGGACAACAGGCATGCGCCACCATACCCAGCTTCATGGGGAGTTGGTGCATGATCACAATACATCTTTATTCTTTTCACTTTCCCTTCTCTGCTACAGCTTCTATTTATAATTTTTTTCATTCAATGTGCTTTAAAAAGAGAAAGAGTTCTAGCTCTCTTAGGGGAGACTCTTCCACAGTACTGTGTTGGGTCCTTAACAGTTTGTATAAGACAAAGATGCATTTTACTCGTTTATTTCAAATGCAAACATTAACCACATCGTGGATGGAAATTTAAGTATAGGGGATCACCCCAAAATTGTATTGCAGAGTACAATCCTACCTCTCTACCAAGGCACCAATGAAACTATTGGGAAAAAAATTTCGTTTTCTGAGACAGAGTCTCGCAATGTAGCTCAGGCTGGCCTTGAACTCACTATGTAGTATAGGCTGTCCTAAAACTTGTTGCAATCTTCCTGCCTCAGCCTTCCCAGTGCTGGGATTACTAGTGTGCGCTGCCATGCCCAGCAACCGTTGGTAAATTTATGTTGCTTTTATAAAGTGATGCAGGAAATTCTAATGCCAAGGATTTAAAGAGGTTAAGAATGTAGATCAACCTCAATGTGGTGACACAGGCCTGGGACCCAACACTCTGGGAGGCTGAGGCAGGAGAATTGCAAGTTCTAAACCCTGCCTGGGCAACTAAGCAGTTTAGCAAGATCCTATCTCAAAATTTAAAAAAATAATAATTTTTTAAGGGGCTGGGAATGTAGTTCAGAGCAGAGACCTCGTATACAATCCTCACTTTAAAAAAAAAAAGCCTTTTTGGGGTACTTACCTCTTGGTTTCTAGTTTTTCTCATCTCAATGAACGAGACAAGCAAAAATAGTGACAAACTATTTGAAAAAGTACAAGAGAAGGGTAAAGGAGGAAGTGGCTCTGCAGAGCAAACTTGGGCCACATAAAAGAAGGAAAAAAGGGGCACCCTGCGGAATATGGGGTGGGATACCCGGAGGGAAGCCCTGGTACAGAATTTTTCACGGAGTCTCTGTCCTTTTATGTCATCCACACCTCCGGGAGATCCTCTACATACGGGGCCTGAGAGGTGGTAATGGGTAGATTCGAGGGTCCCACCATGCCTCCTTTCCCAGCCTGGCTAAGCCACACCCCATCTCCTGTGTCAAGCCTGACCTGGTGCCACATGCCTGTGATCCCAGTACCAGAGAGGCTGAGGCAGGAGGATTGCTGGAAATTATGGGGCAGAGTGGGCTACAAATTGAGTTCAAGGGTAACCTGAACTGCATAGTGAAACCCTGTCTCAAACAAATAAAACAAAACAATAACAACAAAAAACCCTAAAGCTAGGTGTATTGGCTCAGGCCTGTGATCCCGGCATTCTGGGAGGCTGAGGCTGAGACTGAGGCAGGAAGATCACAAGTTTGAGCCCAATGTTGGCAAGTTAGTGACATAGCAAGATGCTGTCTCAAAATGAAATTAAAAAGAGGGCTGGGGATTTAGCTCAGCAGCATAAGCGCCGGCCTGGCAAGCCTGAGGTCGTGAGTTCGATCCCCGGTACCAAAAAAAAAAAAAAAAAAAATTAAAACGGTCTTGGAATGTAGCTCAGTACAAAGGTCCTGGGTCCAATCTCCACTACCACAAGACAACAAAAAACCAACGAGGCGCACCACCGAACCCATGAAAACTACTGGCTCCAGAGTGAAGAGAAAGCGAATGAATGCATGAGCGAGTGAATGAATGAGTGGATGAGTGGGTGGGGCCTGCTTCCCACAGCCTGGCACCAAAGCAGCACAGAAGCCCTGGTTTTACAAGGTCAGAAAGCAAAGAGCAGGCCGAGTCGCAGGAGTAGCAGCCAGGCCTGCGGCCGGTTGCTCCCGCGCCCTGCCTGTGCCACTTCCCCGGGTCCCTCCGGCCCCAGCGGGGGCACAGCCAGGACCCCGACGACGCGCTGATTGTCGCCTTGGCCTCGGCGGCCCCTCTGTGCCTCCGCCCCTCGCCTGGTCCCCACAGCCTTTTGGGGCCCGGAGTCCCTCCGCACTCCCTCCCGCCCCGCCCTCTGCCCCTCCCACCGCCTGCACCCAGAGAACAGCTGCCTGGTCCCCGCCCCCAGCTGGCCCCTTTAGTCTCCCCCAGCTCCTCTTCTCCCGGCGATGTCTCCCCTGCAGGAAACCGCCTGAACCTGGCAGGAAGAACCGATCCCCAGGGGCTGCGGGGAAACCCACGCTTCCTCCCCCGGGGCCAGGATTTCTCCCCCCTCAATAAACAGATCTCATTAGAAAGCCTGGCTGGGGAACTCCTCACTTGTGTCGCAGCTCACCGGGACCCTAAACTCAAGCCCCTGTAGTGAACTAAAGGGACAGAGTTGCACTCAGGAGGCTGAGGCAGGAGGATCGCTGGAAGTTCGCGACCAGCCTGGGCTACAAAGTGAGTTCAAGGCCAGCCTGAACTGTGTACTAAGACATTAATTAATTAATTAATTAATAGAGTCGAAGGATAGGCAGACACTTTATTTGAAAGGAGGGGAAAGAAGAAGATAGCTACCCCCACCCCAGGGGAAGGGGGCTCCGGAAAGAAGGGGGACCCGGGGCCCTGGCTGCCTCCTTAGGGGTCAGGGCCCTTCCCCCACCCGGAACTCGCCTGCCTGATGGGCTTCCGGGCACCTGCGCCGACCTCGTCTCTTCGGTGCCCACGTGCAGCTGCAGTCTGGCTGCCTGTCCTTGACCTGCTTGTCAGGGCCTTATCTCCGGGGTGGCCGGCGGGTCGGCCAGGGGCGCCTTCCTGTAGTCCGCTTGGAGTCAGCAGGGGCCTGAGGGCGTCCACTGGAGTGTGTGATCGCAGGATGAAGAGAAGGACCCTGGAGCGGGTGACACAGCGACTGCAGACTGAGCGCCATCCCGCCTCGGCCTCCTCTGCGTCCTTCTGCTGGCGGGGAGAGGGCTATCGCGCTTGCGCGCCTAGCTTTCTCTTTGCGTCCTGCCCCTAGGATCCCTCTGGTCTCCTGGTTCGAGTCCCAAGGCATTCGGAGTCTTTCTTTGATTTCTCTCCCTTTCTCGACCCCCGTCTTTGACCTGCTTTCCAGGGGAAATCTCTGGTGAAGTTTGCTTCTAATACCTTCTGGTCAGGATTAGCTCCAAGATCTAACGAGGCCCCTATTCTGATTTTTTTTTCCTATCGACAGACCTCCAGCCCTACAGCAGGGAACCTTGCCCCTACCTGGGGCTTTCCCTAGCCCGATTGCTTCCCTGGACTGTCCTTGGTTAGACTGGGCCCCTTACCTACCTGTGCATTTCTTTTGGTGGGCTTTCTGGAACCTTTTTGTACCCGTTTTGTTTGTGCTTGACAGGACCTTATCTCCGGGATGAGCAGTAGCTGGCTAGGAGGGGCTTCACAGAAGGTTAGCTTCCGGTTAGTACAGGGCTGCGTGGATAAAACAGTGACCCTGGAGTGAATATAGCGCTATAGATCTGTAGCACAGATAGATGTATGTTTGTGCACAGGAGTGAGTATATACTGAATATTTCCCCAGTCAGTCACCCCGACCCTCGGCTTCCCCTGCCTTCTACTGCAGCTGGGGTGGGCAGCTGCTGTAGCTAATAGCTTCCTGCGCTTGGGCTTTCTCTGTGTTCTATGTCTCGTAAATCTCAATGCCACCTGCGCTATTCTGTGTCTTTTTCATTTGCTTTTCTCTTTTCTCTGTCCATGTCCTTGAGACTGTTCCCAAGGGTACAGTTTTGACTTTGAGTCAGGATTAGCCAGAAAACACAATGAGGCCCTTTTCTTGTTCTCTCCCTGCCTACAGACCCTCTTTCCCTGCACTTTTCTATTTAAATAGTAGGGAATATTGTTTGGGTCATTTGTCATTTTAGGGGTTTGATGTTTTTTCTTCCATCTCTGGGACTCATAGTGTGTTGGCTCCTGACAGGGACAGATTGAAACCAAGCCTTTTGGCTTTGAACTCACCATGGAGCCTACGCTGGCCTTGAACCTGTGAACCTGAGAGCTTCCTGCTTCAGCCTCCTGAGTGCTGGGATTACAGACGTGCACCTCCATACCCTCCAAACACTCTTTAACAAGAATCTTTTTTTTTAATACCAGATAGTTTATCTGTTCATCCCCAAATTACATGAGTCACACTTTGAGCTCTCTCAGTTCTTATACAGATTGTGACCAAATGACCACAGAAATCTCAAACAATGAGCAGTTTGCTCTACAGCAACATGTGCCTGAGAGCTGTGGTCATAATGAGCTCACTTAAATGCTCTCGGGGTGACAAGAGTTTTCACTATGTCAGGGGCTAGTGTCAGAACTCAACCACACCATAAACGGGATTCAGTTTCATTCAAAGAAAACTTAACCAAGCATAATATTTGGGTAGTGCCAGCCATGGCGGGGTTTCTAAATACTTCCCTGGCAGTAACTCAAATATCAAAACAAACTTAAGAAGTATAGTATATTCAAACAGCAGGTTACAAAACTGTATATGATATCACCAATCTTTTATTTTCTAAAGATGTGCTAATGTACACAGATATCAAAAAATCATCCAGAATGGTGTTTGATTAAGTGTTGGAATCTATTTCTGGGAGAGCTAAGCATATTTTTCTTTCTGTTCAAGAGTATTTTGCTGTCATTGTTTACTGAGACAGGGTCTCGCTACGTAGTTCAGGCTGATCTTGAACTCCCTATGGAGTCCAGGCTGGCCTCCAACTTAATGAGATCCTCCTGTTTCAGCCTCCTAACTGCAGGAATGACAGGCGTGCGCCACCATGGCCAACAGTTCACATTCTCTATTTCTGCTTGGATCTTCAAAGGTTATTTTGAGTTTCTGTATTTTATTTCCTAGAATGTCATCACACTTGACGTTTGGTTTGGTTTGGTTTGGTTCGTTTCGCTTCGCTTTGCTTTGCGACGGCCTCACTATGTAGTTCAGACTGGCCTCGAACTCGTGGCGATCCTCCTGCCTCAGCCTTTCAGTGCTAGGATTACAGGCGTGCGCCACCACGCCCGGCGAGAAAACGTTTTTATCACACCTAATCTGTCACCAGTTTTCTGGTCACACCTGCTAAAACAGACTCCCCTCCCCACTCCTAGAGTCGCCATCGTCCCCATGCACCACACTACACACCGGAGAGACTCCCGACTTCTCCCCTCCTCACCCAGGACTGCCTCAGGGAACTCATCCACTCCCTACAGAGCTTGGCCCTGACCTCATCCACAGGCGACCCACAACACACCTACTCCTTTTCCGGCTTGTTTGGCAGCCCACGGTTGCTAGGCAACTGCGCGAGGCCCCTTAGCAGGGCTGCCCGACAGAATGCCTGAAGGACCCCTAGAGGCCGCGCAGGCCGACCAGCGCGGTGCCTGCTGGCCCGGAGCCGTGGTCCAATCCGGCAGCGTCCGACGGGCTTTGTCCCGGGATACAGGGCCAGGCGTCGCGCGGCTGAGGCAGGAGAAGGAGTCGGGGCGGGGTGGGAGCCTGGGCATCCAGGCCTGGCCGCAGGTGGAACAGGAGGGGATGCGGGGCCCCGCGTGGCGGCCTCCCGGGCCCGAGGGGCGGGGGCTGAGACAGGGTCTCGCAGTGCAGCCCAGCTGGCCTTGCACTCGCTACGGAGCCCAGGCCGGCCTCGCGCTCACAGCGATCCTCCTGCCTCAGCCTCCCAAGCGCTGGGGTTGCCGGCGTGCGCCTCCGCGCCCGGCCTTCGGGAATGTTTTCAGTGTGTCATTTTATGATGAGTGATCTTTTTACACTGAGCATTTTTCTCGACTTGGTAACATTTGTTTTAAACCAAGAGCCCGGACAGCCAACCCTTAGGCACAGGGAAGGGGAACTATGTCCCCGCCCCGGGAAAGGAAAGGCCCAGCGGGGCGGAGCGAAGGAAAGTTGAGCGCGGGGTGGTGGGTGGGAAGTAGGAGGTTGGAGGTACGGGGTAGGAGTCGGGGCCCGGCGCAGCCTGCTGGGCTGTGAAGCAGCGTTCTGGGGTTTTGTCGTTAGAGCAGAGGGCGCTAACAAGGCTTGAGCCGGGGAAGGAAGCGATCGGCTTCGCTTTAACGATCCTTCCCTCCGGCTGCCGGGGAGCAGACTCCGGGTGGCGAGAGCGGAAGCGGGTTCAGATCCCGTGGAGGGGCGAGGACTGGAGCTTGGCGCCTGGCAGGGCGGGAGGCGGGAAGGGCGCCGGCAGGCCGAGGCGTGGGCTGAACCCCTACGGGGTAGGTGGGGCCTGGGGTCGAGGCTGACTGGGGCATCCAGGAGAAAGCCCGAGAGCAGAAGGGGCCTTCGAAGTTTCTTCCTTCGGGTCCAACCCTAGCACCATCACCGTTGGCCAGGCTTCGACCCCGGTGTGTTGGTGGAAGCCTCCTTGGTAGTTCTCAGCAAACTGGAGATTTATTGAGATAATATTTTGAGATCTAGTCTTTTTGGGGGGGAGGGGGGTACCAGGGGTCGAACTCACGACCAGGCACTTGCCAGGCAGGCGCTGTGCCTGAGCTGTATCCCCAGCCGGATCCTAGCTTTCACCGCGGCAGAGGTGATCTGTGTTCCACATGTGAACACAGCTGCTCAGTCGGAAGAGACCTCAGGCTCTTAGTTCAGCCCTGATTACATGGTGGCTCTTGCCTGTAACCCTCGCGGGCGGGGAGGATGAGGCAGGAAGCTCGGCTTGGGCAATTTAAACAACTTGGGGAAACACTGTCGCAAAAAAATATTTCTTTTTAATTTTTTAAGAGCTGGAGATGTAGCTCATTGCAAAATCTCTTGAGTTCAATCCCCAGTTACATTTTTTAAAATGTTAGTCTGGTTTATAGTGTATTTTTATGTTTGCTACACCTTTCCACAAGTATTTATTGAGCTGCTGCACCATGTTAGATGCCAGGAGGACAGGCTAGGTGACTGCGTGGTCCACAGGTTTGCTGGTCAGTGAACTGGTTGTGCTGCGGGGCACCAGGCACTGTTTCAGCTGCTGCACATAGAAAAGGGCCTAACCGGACCCTGACCTGGAGTCATGGAGTCTGGCCCCAGAGGACAGCTGAGTATATTACCCCCTTCAGTTTGGGTAGGGGATATCCTGCCCCCATCCAGAATATTAGCTCAGAGATGATGCGTGTCCAGCAGATGTACTGGTATCCTGCTTGTTTGGGGTTTTTTGGTTTGTTTTTTGGTTTGATTTGGGGTGTTTTGAGGCAGTGTCTTGCTATGTACCCCAAGCTGGCCTCAGACTCACAGTGACCTTCCTGCCTCAGCCTTCCAGAATTGTAGATGTGAGGTACCACATCTGGCTGTTTAAACCTAAATTTCTCTTGAGCAGGCAACCCTCATGGCCTCACAGTGGCACCACCCAAGGCCCTACTCAGCAAACCTGTGTGCACCACCCTTGGCCGTAGCCAGGGAGTGCCGGATGTGGCGTGCGTGGCAGGCAGGGGGCGCTGTGTGCCTCGTGCAGCTGCAGGGTTTCCAGGGGCCCTAACCCCACTCTCGTCCCCGGTGGCAGGGGTGACATGACTTCCGCATTGCGAAGCCCCCAGGCACTCCAGCTCACCCTCGCCCTGATCAAGCCCGATGCGGTCGCCCACCCGCTGATTTTGGAGGTAAGACAGACCCAGCTTGAGGTTGGGCATGGCCGCTGTCACAGGGGCTCCAGGGCCACTGGTGACCCCAGCACTCTCTGTGCCCCTCCGCATGAGCGTGGGGCCTGGATTGTGATCCTAAGAGACCGCAAGTCCCTCAGAGACCTGAGCAGATCTCAGATCTAAGAAAGGCCCCAGTACAGTCTGAGCCTGTGTCAGTGCGTTCATTGCCGCAAAGCACTGTGGCCAGGGGACCTCAGGCTCGC
>RJWT010043308.1:0-11978 GCA_004365215.1 Cuniculus paca | reverse complement strand
CAGAAGCACATGATGGAGGAAAGTTCCTTAGCTCATGGTAGCAGGGAAGCTGAGCGAAAGAACAGTGCCAGGAAGGAATGTGTGAGGGACCATACATAGTACCCCAAATCACACTTTCTTGATCCACACAGACACGACCAGGAGCATGCTACACTCATCTGCTAGGTGGTTCATTACCCAGTGAAGTTGACAAATCAGGGCTGAATGGCCTCACACTCCATATACTATCCGTCTAGCTTTCATTACCCTTAATTAGCTACAAACAGTCCGTCTTTATTTTTTATAGAGCTACTCTATATCACAACAGAAAGTTTAAGGTAGATGAATATGTAGGGGTTATTATAAAATTCAAACATGAAATCTATTATTAAGCACAATATCAGTTTATCTAAATCACAAAAATGAATGTTTTAGTCTAACTTGGATACAGATTGAATAAAATCGTAATGAACTTTTTTTTGTATTTTCACATCTCATTAGGAAATGGACATGTATTATAATCACAAAGTCTGTGACTAAATTAATATTTCAACTCAACAGATATTTTACTTGGTGCTCAGCATCATCCAAGATATCATAGTAGGTATAAAATGCAATGTGGAAAACAAGGGGAAATTTTTTAAAAATGTTTTTATCATAACTAGGAAAAAGAAAACACCCCAACCTTCAGGTTAGAAATAACTAAGAGAAAAATACTCAAATCTAATCAAATCAATTCCCTGAGACCCATCCATAGCAGAAAGCCAGGTGGAAATAAAGAGGAAACAAATGGTGGTAGTGGAATACAAATAAGATAACCTCCTAAACAGAAAGGCACACCCTCGGTGGGGCCATACTGAGAGCAGATCTGAACCCCGCACAGAAGTTAAAGAGCGAAGGGGTGGAGACAGCATTCACAGCAAGGCAGTTCTAGAGGTGAGGGAGCAATGTGGAGGGGAATTCCCTTGAAGACTTGATTGGGGAAGATCAGAAAGAAGTAAGAGGTAGACATCCTATGAAATCAAAAGAATAACAAAATCAGGTACCCACATATCCTCCTCTGACTCCCTCCAAAAACACTGATTGAAGTAGATGAACCCTAATATACCACAATACTAGTGTTCACTTAAATTATAGGACTTAATAAGTCACCCAAACTTTATCTTTTTCTACACACAACTGCTACTAATGGTCTTAGGAAATAAACTATCTGAAAATGAATGGAGGCCAGCACCTAAAAATAGCTGTTCAATGCTCCCAGAAGAACAAATATGAAAAGAGAATCAAAATATTACAGCTAAGAAAAATTCTGCCAAAAATCTGCAATAAAAAACATAACACAATAGCTGAAACTCAGTGCAATATAGTGAAATAGAATCTGTAGATATGGAAGTACAGACCGATTGGAAAATTTAAAAACATACATGGATAGAAAAATACTACAAAGATATAAAACTAGAGTTGACTAAACCTGGAAATAATCTAAAGAATAAATTATGTTAGAAATAAATACTAAATTACCAAATGCCTAAGAGAGAATTGATCCAACTGAAAAAACTACAAGGAGCACTGAGAAAAGCATAAATATAAGAAAGAGGAAAATAAAGCAAATCACACAAGGTAAAAGTATCCATGAGAAAGTAACTAATAAAGAAAATGGGCAAAGAAGATACAATATGCTAGCATGTGGGTCTAATTTTTAATAGTACCCTTTCAGGAAAAATATTCCTTGGCCTCCAGATTAAAAAAAAAAGTTACTTTCAAGGTCAAAAACAAAAAACAAACAAAAACAAACAAACACATACACAAAGTGACCCTTCAAACATTGAGGCATTAGAAAATGTTTTATACAATTAAGAACTCACGGCCTTTGAAGTCCTTCGAGGTAATCCAGCAGTGCAGCACTTTGAAGCCCTTCTAGGTAATCTATCCTTCTTGGCACTCAGGACTAGTTTTGTGAAAGATGATTTTTCCATAGAAGGGAGGATGAGGTGAGAGGGGATTTTCTTTTCAGTTTCTTTTAAAACATGTTTGCAATACATAATAATTACATTCCCCAGACTAGCATCACCACCCCAGCTACACCTCAGATCATCTGATATAATGACTTTCATAAGAAGCAGGCAACCTAGATCCCTCCCACACAAGGTTGACAGTATGTTTTACACCCCTCTGAGGATCTTATGCTCCATGGAAGTGTCAGGAGGTAGAAAAATGGGGAGCAGCTGTAGATACAGATGAAACAGCTTGCTCACAAGCTGCTCACCACCAGCTGTGCACCCCAGGCATAGCAGAACACAAATCAGTACTGACCCACAGCCGGGGAGCCCCCTGTAGGAGAGGACGTGCTTCACTCCAGAAAGCTAAAACAGCCAAAGAACTAAAGGTGAACATGAAATACATTTAACTGTAATGTTATGCTTAAAACAAAGGCAAGAGTCAGGGTAAAAGAAGAGTTATTACACATGTTAAAATGAAACTAGATACACAATAAAGAATTTCAAATGAAGGAGAAAAGAAAAATGGTAGAATAGAATAAGCTAGTATACAGGTATGAGTCAAATGACATAATTTAAACATATAAAACCAAAAATAGATGCCTAAAAACAAAGAAAAAAGAATTAAAGGGTAAAGTTACTTGTAATGACTACTAAAATAATACTACAAAATTTCTCCAAGATCGAAAAAATAAGTTTCAAAAGAGTAAAGAAAAAATTATCCTTAGCTGCCCTACTGTGGCAGGCCCAGCATTATCATTATCATTTGATTCAAAATGTTTATCTTTCATGGTCATTTTGACTTTGAGGAAGAGCTAGATGTCACCAAATGTGGTGAATAAAGTGGAATAGTATTTGTATGCACCTGCTTTTCTCTTGGACAGTACTTGGCAGTGGCAGTCACTGTATTTTTTATCACACCTTATCAAAACACTGTGAAAGAGAACCTGCAGAACGGCTTCGGAAAGTGGCAACAATTATAAGATAGTGTGTTCAAAGCGAGGGGGAGGATTTTGAGAAGGATTAATAGCAATGAGTCTTTTGTGTAAGGGAGGGATACACTTAAAAAGCTATAAACAGTAATTGTGTATTTTCATCACCCTTGTACAGATTCTTCTCAGCCTGCAATGAGGTTATGTCCCAACACACCCACTGTAAGTCCAAAGTATCACAGGTTTAGAATTCATTGGCTACACCTAACCTTTCAAGCATCCTAGATGAGCAGCACAGCACACTGTGGTGCCTCGATTGTTTCCCCTCTACAAAAGTGTGGCTGTCTAGGGACCGTGACTTGCTTCTGCAGCCCAGCAACACAGCAGAATATCCTACTGGACATTGGTAGGGAAAAGATCAAAATTCAAAATTCAAAGAACAGTTTCTACTGAATGCAGTATTATATCATTGTATGTAGTATTGTACCATTGTGAAGCTGAGAAGTTCTAAGTCAAACAAAAGTAATCAGGGACTATCTGTTTAGACAACATAAACTAATGTGACAGAATTGAAATTAAATTCATTGGTCATACCTGTAAACATGAATGAGTTTAAATTTCTTTACTAGATTGAATGTACATTAGATTTGTCTCACAAGACAAAATCTAAATCCTTATTTTACAATCCTGTCTTCATTTCTCTTCCTTTTTAAATACCAGTATGAATTCATAGATTCTTTTCAAAAGCAATGATTTTTCCCTGACATTATTCTTTTTTTCTTCTTTTAAATTGTCTCGAGTTTGAAAGTAGGGCATTATTTAAGTAGGCTCTTGTGTTCTTTTGAGAAGTCTTCATCAGTTTTTTAAGCATTTCCTCCTTTCTGATACATCAAAAAGAAAGTCATTCAAATACCCCAGAGGAAAGGGTTGGCTCGGGCAAAGCAGTGTCATGACTGCAGTGTCAGTTAAAACACTGAGCTACCACTTCTTATCTACCAAGTCAATCACAATTAAAAAACTGACAAGACAGTCAGATAAGGGTTGTGAATAAGGTGTTCTCCACCATGAATGTTGGAAAAGTAAGCTGTTCCAGTCTTAGTAAAAGTGACTTGGTAATTAATATCAAATATGCTCTTGTTTATTTCTAGCTTTTGATTGAACAACCCCACTGGCAAGAATTTATTCTGAAACTATACCTCCAACAATGAAAAGTATGCACATAAGTGTCTTAGTTACTTTTCTCATTGCTGAGATAAAATACCTGACATCCAAAGTTAAAGGAGGAAAGTTTTATTTATCTCACAGTTTGTAGAGGTTTCAGTCCATAATCAACTGGCTCCAAGGCGGGGTGGTATGGCAGAGGGACAACTGTTCATGGTGGTAGAAGACAGCAAAAGCAACACAACAAGAGGAAAAAAGACTCTTTCTGTTCCTTACATTGTATGCAGGCTACCAGTCCCAGTGCTGGTATACCATTCACACCTTTAATCCCAGCCAGAACTATGCCAAACCAATCAGTGGACTGACTTACTAATCACACACCCTTGATCCTGTCATCACACACTACCTCTAGCCACCTCCAAAAAACCTCCATGACCACATGAGGCTTTGGGGGGACATTCAGACACAAAACACAACAATAAGTTATTCCATTTTGAGATATTTGTAGTAACAAAATAGTGGAAATAAGCTAACTACCCATTGGTGTTCAGTTAAGTAAATTATGGTAACTACCACAGCACAGCTGGGAAAAAGAATAAGGATCACTATTAACAAATTGGGAGTGATTTCAAGGAAGTATCAAGTGATAAAGCAAAACAGAAAAAAAATGCATATGTGATATTCTATGTATTTGTACATTGAGCCTTAACATTTTACACACTACTAAAATCAGCTAAATCAATAAAATTACATATACAGAGATTAGGGAGGGAACTCTAAAACTGAACAGAACAGAAATGAATTACTCTAAACATGGGAGAAAAAAGAACTTATACACACAAACTTTGAACCAAGTATTCTGTCTGTACTGCCTTAGTTGAACATGGTCCAAGGGTGAAAAGAAATGTTGAATTTCACTTACGGAGGTGAAACTGTTCATATTGATATCAGTGTAGTAATTTTACTACTGTTTTGTGTTTATGATGGTAAATTTATTAATATTTTGAAAACCATGATTCTCACTGTGAGGAAGGGACACAAATATGAAATGGTCAGTAAAAACCAGAACTTGTGATACTGGTTTGGAATTGGGGGATACCACTAAAATATGGATTGTACAGTCAGGCCCTCTTGTTCCTGCATTCTGTATTAGTAGATTCAACCATCTGCAGATCAAAAATATTTGGCAAAAAAAGGTTACATTGTACTATTTACAGGCCCTTTCTCTCCCTGTCTCTCTGTCTTTCTCGCTTTGCTTTTTTTGTACTGGGGATCGAACTCACGACCTCATGCTTACCAGGCAGGCACTTGTTCCGCTGAGCTATATCCTCAGCATTACAGGCTTTTTCTTTGCATTATTCTCTCAACAAGACATTATAACAACTCTTTACATAGAGTTTCATTGTTAAGAGTATTATAAGTAATCAAAAGATGATTTAAAGTATGTAGGTAGATTTTGTAGTTTACATACAAATATTCCATTTCATGGGACTTGAGCATCGGGGCACTTTGGTCTCTGTGAGTACTAGTACCAACCCCTAAAGCATACTAAAGGTGACTCTTCTTTCAGTTGTGGCTTAGAATAACACAGTACCTTGATTTTTAAATACCATCCCCCATCACATGAAACTACCTAATGGAAAAAAAAAAAAACTCTTTCTAGCTACAAAGTAAACATTTGTTGTACAAAGGAGAAAGTATTTAAAAAAACTGATGGGGATTCCTCAAAATGGCTTGGAAATCATTTTAAAAGGTGCCTCAACTCATCAAACTTGGGACAAGGTAAGAACCCAAACAGGAGTAATGTCAGCAATGAGTCGTTACATTTGAAAAGAATCCATGAAATCAAATGAGGAAGATATCACAGAATTAGAAACTCATCTGGCAATCACTGATGTAATGATCAATTTAAACAGGAATCACTGATAAATACCAAAACCTTGGGGAAAGGTTGGGAAGAAATAGGGTGTTCACATGTTTCAAAATATCACCTCTGTGATTTCTTATCACTATGAATTATACAAACAATCTGTATCTTTATAATAAAGAAATCTAGTAGATATTACCTCCGCTAAACAAATGAATAAATTTATATCATCGAATAAAATGGAACCTCTGATATTGTACCACCTGACATGAAGCACTGAAAAAGGTATAATCTAATTTGGGTACATTTGGAGTCAAAAATGTAAACTCCTTGTCTAGATTCTAAAAAAACAACCATCGAACACATCCAAAGTGTGGCTTATTTTACCACCTACCAGCCTTGGCCTCACAAAATCATCAACATGAAGGATGGGCCCCCATCTCTCCCCAGCCTATCACGTCCCCAGCAAAACAGGGAAGCTCTTCTAGATGCAAGGGGCAGGGGGCAGGGGGCAGGAGATGGAACAAATGATAGTAATGTGTGACCTGGGTTCTATATCAAAACAGATTGATAAAAGATATCAGTGTGACAACTGGGAAAGTTTGAATAAGGACAGCAAATCTGGTAAGTCATTAATTTTCCTAGAAGTGAGGAGGATATTTTGGTTATATAGAGGAATGGTTTTCTCCCTTTCAGGAGATGCATCCTGAAATATTTAGGGATGCATTTACACAATGTCTCCAAAGTACTTTCAAGGTCAGGGAAGAAAGTGTGCACATCTTTGTGTATATACAAAAATATTAATTTTTGGTAAACACAGATAACTAAAGTGTATGTCTTTCAATGTCTCTGTGATTTCAAATTTATCAAAACAAACTACTAAAGGTAAAAACCATTGCAGACATAATTTTTTTCAATTATCTAAGATTAGGCCCTAAAGGGTACAGAGCTTATGTTAAAATGATACACTAGTAGACAACTGAAGAAGAAGCAGTTGTATGCAGCAGCAGCACCAGGAGTCAAGTGGAAGCCAAGCCACCACCCGCAGACCACCCACTACCACTCTAACCAACGGGAGCTTGGCCTGGTTCAGGGAGCACACCAGCTGTCACCTCTAGACAGCTGGTCTGCCGAGGGCTTTTCATTCACAGCCACTTTCCCTTGGACCATGAAACACCCATGACAGGGATGTCCACCCAGATTCTGAGATTTCTAATGCAATAGAGTACCACATTCCAGTGTGGCCTCTTGCTCCCTCTTACATACTACTCTCCTCTAAGTCACTTAAATCACTTCATAAAGGAAGCCATGGTTCAGTGATCAGGAAACAACAGAATACAGGAAGTGCTGAGACGAATTCAAGAAGACAGTGTACACCAAGAATCTTTCTTGGTGTCCTAGTTACTTTTTCACTGCTGCAAAAAAATACCCAATATCATTAAGTAAGGAATGTTTATTTTAGCTCAGTTTGTAGAGATTTCAGTCCATAGTTGGCAGGTAACAAGGTAGGGCAGCATGTCAGAGAAGCATCACAGAGGAGAAACAGTCCACGGCAGGGCAGGCAGAAAGCAGCAGCAGCCCACACACAGGGTGGGCCTTTCCATTACCCACACTCAGAACTATGCTAAACTAATTGGCATACCAATGCAAAGGGTCTCATTTTTCCATTAAGTGCAAAGCAGGAACTACTGACAACAGGTGTCTTCCAACCAAGAGCAGAGGCTTGAGAATGAAGTCAGCAACTGAAAGAACAGAGCTGCAACAAGTGGCAAAAAGAACTGAGTTCCTGGAAGCCTATACTACCCCCGGATTGAGTGAGGCATTTCATCTGGGAGTCACATGAACTGATAAATTCCTGCATTCCATTTTTATCCCTTCCTTCAAATCAAGTGATTGAATTTTCTGATCATTTACTACTCAATCTTGGTAAAAAAAACAAAAAACAAAAAACAAAAAAAAACCACTTTGTGCAAACAAATGGTGACTCTGCACATCTTTCTCTTGTCAATTCTCAGACTATGCTACAGTAATAAAGTGTCTGAGAAGTTCTGCAGTCAAAAAACCTTTTTTGATTTGTTCACACCAGTATGTCCTGAGTGACTTGACTTTGGAAGTATCTGTTAAGAATTCTTAGAAGGAATGGAAAGCAATTTTTTTGTGGAAATCATTCATCTGCAAAGAAATTCTATCTCATATCATCACTTAATTTCAACATGTATCTATTTCCACATTAGGAATATGAGGTCCATGAGATCAAATCAAAGATTCTAACATCAAAATGCTTAAATTTACTTGCAGACTTTGTGCGTACCTCTGTTACACTGACACACATAACATAAAGTTAGTTATTTCCCAGTTTGATTATGACCTCCTACTGGGCAAAACAGGTAACATTTTCATATTTATTATCTCCAGTTGAGTGACTGAAAAAGAGCTCAATAAATTGTTAAATGAATAAAATCATTACCAATTTAACTTTTTTTCCTGTGGGATTTATAATTTCTTGTTTCTTTCCTTCATTTTCCCTTTTGTCACAAGTCAAATTGATGCCTTTATTGAACAGCCCGTAGTAACTCTGAGTTCTTAAGTCTTGGAAAGACAGAACAAATTCAATGCTCATTAGTGTGTACAACTAGTTTAAATGATTTGTTCAGGTTTGATCATTATAGATCTCTTTTAATCTTTCATTTTCTTGGATAAAATTCTACAATTAGAAATGCACCTAGTCCTGTTTTCTGAATCTTTGAAACTAATAATGAATGGCAAATTTAATGCAATCTTTTCTGAAGTAGGTGCATTAGGGAAAATAATTATAGGCTATTGTGTACAGACTTAGCGGAGTTAGTGTCATCCCTGGAAAATGGAAAATAAGGTTGGGAATGCAGTTCAGTGTTAGAGCACTTGCCTAACATGTGCAAGGCCCTAGCTTCAATCCCCACATCACAAATAATAAAAACAGAATATATATTTCCAGTGCATCTCGTTGTTAGAACAAATGTTTTTGCTAGCCTCTATCTATTGAATTTACGAGCTACAGCAATGCACATCGTAGTAACATTTTCTAAACAATAATGACAGCACAGAAAATATAAACCAAAACATGTACATACATACACACACACACCCACACCCACACCCTCACCATCTATGATGGTAGATAAGTAGAATCTTAAAATATGCAATATAAAGATGTTTTTCAAAGACAAAAGATGATTGAGTTTGAAAAGATATGAGGGCTGCATGAGGGCCATTTAAAATTATTTGCTGAGAGGGCTGGATGTGCAGGTCAGAGATACAGCACTTGCCTTGCATGTAAAAAAGAAAGAAAAAAAGGAGAAAGCAAAAAGAAAAACGCTTGCAGAGAAAGAGAGAGAAGAGAAATATTTCAAGTGATTTGAACAACCAATTTGACTGTGTGACATGCATGAGATTCATTTTTAAGGACAAAAAGAACAATATAATGTTTAAGTAATTTGCAGTAATCACAGTACTTGTGGTAGTATTGTTATTCTGAGATAGTGCTGTATACATAGGGTTAGATAAAAGCGAAGAATAATTAAACTAGTATTCCTGAGCAGAAGATTTTTAGCATGAGAAAAAGATACAGATGTAAAATTTATGAGAGTGATTTTAAAAATCTTTTAGAATACATTTAAGGATATAGAGGATTTAAGATACCAATCAATCATATGTTTGAGCCTTATTTGAATCTGACTCAAATAAATTACAAAAGAAAAATTATGAGGCCAGTAGGAAAAATTTGAAAACTGAGTAGATATTTGAATATATAAAGAAGTTACCATTAGATTTTTACATATAATGATATTATGGTCTTATTGTGAAAAAGAATGGCTCTTATCTTACAGAGACACATACTAGAACATTTCATGATAAAGTATGTCATTGGTTTTAAGATAATCAACAGTAGAAGGGACAATAAATGAAAGAATATTGGCCTTGAGTCGATAATTATTAAAGTTGGTAATGGGGTCATGGGTATTCATTATATTCATTCTCTTGACTTTTGCTTTAAATTTTTCAAAAAGATTTTATGATACTTGTATAAGCATACGAAATAAAGATCAGATATGATTCTCAACTTGGACTTTAGACCTAATAACACAAGTTTCTAATGAAGTACAATACAAGAAAGTGTTTTGCATGGAATTCCTCATTACAGAAAGGGCCATCTGAGTACAGTTTATTTCTGGTTACACAAAATATACACAGTTAAAATTGAGCATGCACTAAGGACTTGAATTAACATTTCCAGTTCATTCTAATTTGGTGGACTATGAGATTTTTTTCCAACAATTTCTTAAAGAGCACCTGAAGCAAAGAAAGCAATAATTGCAAAAACATTCACAGTGTTTATTTCTGTGTGCTTGTGTAGTGTGTAAAGATGTGAAGCAGTCTTCTGTATAGGTAGAGGAGAAAAATGAATATATGCACACAAAACATTTCATCAGGACAGGAATGAGTTAAAAACAATTTTCTGCAGACCTGCTATGCTTAACTTGCCAAGAGGTCCTCTGAATTTCTTTAAGTTCACTGAAGAAAGAATGATTTCTCTATCACTAGCAACAAATGTAAGCACCACATTTTCAAGACACTAATTTAACCAGGTTTCTGTAAACCATGCAAAGAGATCATTAGGAGAGCACAGTTTCTATGCTATCCAGGCATAATTACTTTGCTTTACTTCAGACATGCTAACTTAGTATGTCTGGATCAGAACTCCTACACCACTAGTCAAATTCAACTCACCAGGAAACTAAGAGACGAAAGAAAGAAAACAAAAGCTACATTTCTTCTAAGTTATCTTTTAAGATCATTCTGCAAATCTTGTAGCAACATTTCAAGAGACACCATCTAGAAAAAATGACAGATTTCTTTTGGCATAAAGAAGGAAATTAGATTTTTTTTCATAAGTTCTAATCAAGAAACAAATAGTCAGTAAAAGCATTTTCTGAAAGTTTGTCCATGTCATCGCCATAAAAAAAATAACACCTCTGTATTTTGGACCCAATTTTGATTCTGATCTATGCAATTAAATAATCAAATCCTGTTCCTGGAATTGGTAGTTTCATTCTACTTGTCTCAATGAAATTTGACTTCATCTGGTACACAGCAGCTCTTTCAGACTGTACCATTTGCATCTTGGACTATGGGTCACAAACCAAGGTACAATCCCACGCCCAGGCAGAGGTGGTCCACGGGAGATTTCTTATACTGCAGACTGGCAAAGTCACATTGATGTATATGTGCAGTCCATCTGAAGGTAATTATTGCTTTTTCTTCCCCCAGGCAATTTAAGCATTTTCATCTTTTGATTCCTCTCATCACTTCTCATCACAAAGAATCATTCCTTTTCCTCCATTAATTTCCTGGCCAAGTTCACTGTCAACCAAAATTAAGGAAGAGAATTCCAGATGCCACTCTCTCTCAGATAACATCACAAATTTGAATTTTCACCAGAGGATGTTGAAGTTGAAGTTGCCAACACCTCTGAGGACTACCCAAAATCAGTTTTGTGGTTTTGGAATATGAAACAGAAATGACTAGCTCTTTCCTCACCTTGTATCAATAGATATTTATTGAGCACTGACTGAAAGCACTGTACTTGTTTGCAGAGAGATAGGATGCAATGACCCAGAAACAGTCCCTTGATCACTAGAAGTAATCTCAATACTGGGTGAAAAGTAAATTGAGAAATGAGAATTCAGAGAAGCTGTCTGATAAAAGAGCTTGAATAACATGTTTGAGGAGACAACCACAGATTAAGTGAGCTCAAGGGTCAATCCTATCAGCTTTGCAACAGAAAATGAGTTACTAATTAAAGTCTTGGCTAAAATTTTGATTTAAAAAAACTTTGTTTATTTAACAAGTTTATTCATCAAGGCAGAGTGAAGCCCAATGGACCATATTGCCCATATATATATTTTTTATTCTTTGACAGTAAAGCTGGGAATATAAATTACCTGAGTGGAATAAGTTATATCTTGTTCAAAAATACTCTTACAAGATTATAACAATTTGCAC
>RJWT010043307.1:0-11981 GCA_004365215.1 Cuniculus paca | reverse complement strand
TTGTTTTTAACATAAAAATGTTTACAGTTCTTGTTAATTGTATCATGTATATTGTTCTGCTTTCTTTCTTTCTTTCTTTCTTTCTTTCTTTCTTTCTTTCTTTTTTTTTTTTTACTGGTTTTATTTTGTTCCATTTTGTTTGATTTTACTTATCCCTGATGGTATGGGCAGTTATATTGCAGATAACAAGAGGCATTACGGTAGCCATTATTGATTGCTTTTTACCCTGTTAGAAGTCATGTACCATGTTCATTGTATTGTTGTGATTGACTCTACTTTGTTTTATTTTGTTTGGTTGTATTCTTTTCAAAATAAAAAAATATAAAATCCACTTTCCCCACTTGAAAAAAAAATTGTATCATGTATCAGGTTGCCATATCAGGAAGATATGTAGTATTTTTCCAGTCTTTCACATTGATGCATGGCTTTCGAGTATGAATTAAACAGTTAGGAACATTGGGTAGTCAGGTACATAAAGCACACACTGTATATTTATTTACATTTTTTAGCACTCGATGTTGGATCAAAATTATTCAACATGGCCACTGTAACAGGTGTTTTGAAGGCTATGTCTCCCTTTCATTTCCTGTTTTCTCAGTGACTGCATCTTTAGCCCAGTGACCTCGTAAGTATAACTGACTCCTCATTCTTCAAATCTCTAATCGAATGTCATATATTCTGAAGAAGCAAACACTTCTTGATTGTAGCACCTGCAAAGGCAACAGGCCCTGACCCTGCCTGTGGTCAGCTCTTAGTATATCATCCTCTGACTCAAGGTGGACAGTACTTGTGAGTTGCTTGTTGTTAGGAGTATGGCACAAGTGATGGGATAAATAGGGACCAGGTTTTAGACTGTGTTGAGAGATTCTCCTGGCGGTTTTGAAGTACTCAGCTGCCATGTTTTGAGAGGGCCCCATGATTGGGATTTGAGAGTGGCATCTAAGACCTGAGAGTTGGCCATTGGCCAGCAAGAAATCCAAAACCTTACTTCAGAACTGCAAACATCTGGATTCTGCCAACAACTGAATGGGCTTTGAAGAGGACCCTGAACTTTAGCTGAGGACAATCTGTAGCTGTTGCCTTGATTTCAACCTGGTAAGACTTTGAGCACTGGCCCCAGCTATGCCAGGCCTGGACTTCTGACTTTGGCAAACGGTGAGGGCATAAATGGGTCTTGTCTTAGGTTCCAAATTTTTAGTAATTTGCCACACAGTTATAGAAAGTTAATGTAGATGTTAAGAATCTTTTGCTGCTTGCAGAGAAAAAAATTTCACATTCAACTTCTACTTTCCCTTTTCATGGAGTGTGACTTGCAGCATTCGAGGCAACTGTGTCCAAGGCAGATGGGGTGATGGATCTAATCCAGAACTGGGTCTGCAGATTTCAGCTTTCATGTCCGTGCTCATCTTTTAAACCACCGACTTAAATGCTGTAGTTGTGTGAAACTGTTTTATTTTGCAGAAGCTAAGTTACTGGGATTGATGCTTTAATAAAATTCTATTGTATCTGTAGAGGTAATATAATTCTTTTAAAGTAATAGATCTAATAATCATTAGTTAGGATTTTTCTTCTGGGAAAAACACTGTGAAAAAAAATCACATTTCTTTGGTCGATTCATTTTACATTCCATTATTTTTCTCCAAAATCCTACTTATCTATGAGTCCTCGAAAAAAGCATCCTGTCCCTTTCTGCAATAACTGTCCTATTTTTCTTTTAACCTGGGCAGAGATTTCTCATCCATTTGACTTTAAGGATTTGAAACTGAGGTTAGGGCAGCAGTATCACCTGTAGTTTATTAGAAATACAGATTCTTAACTCCCACTAGATCTTCAACATTGAAATGTATATTTTTATGGTCTCCCTATGTAATTCATATACAAAATAAAGTTTGGGAATTATGACTCTAACATGCTTTTATGTGTAATAGTATCTTGAGTGGGATTACAGTTATGATCTTACTTGCCTCATTTCCGGTATCCGATGATAAATTCCCAAGTGTTAGAAACTTGAAGCATATTCGTTACTTTTCCTGCAGTGCCTAGCATGGTATCTTACATATATGGACATAGTAAATTATTTGTTTAATTAAATGCAATGGAGGAGGAATTTTTCCTATTTTCTAGAAACCTCAACACATAGTCTTTTAGTTGGCCTCAAATCTCTGTAATTTAGGTCTTTTTTGTTGTTGTTGTTTTTTGTTTTTTTTGTCTTTTTGAGACAGGGTCTCGCTGTGCAGGTCAGGCTGGCCTTGAGCTCACTTTGTAGCCCTGGCTGGTCTGAAACTTGCAAAGATTCTCCTGCCTCAGCCTCCCAAGTGCTGAGATTACAGGAGTGGGCCACCATGCCCAGCTTCATCATTTTGTTGATAAAGCAGGAACCTTCATAATCTATTTATAAACTTCAGACTTTTTCCTGAAAGGGGAAACTAATGGCTTAGACAGCTCATTGTGGTTTAAAATCTCTAATGACATTTTTATTCATTTCCTAAGACTCAGGTTATTTTCTCAGAATGCACAAATGTAATTCCTAACTCTTTGTTTTCTTGCTGATGGATGGCATTTATCTATTTCCTCTGACCTTTAATTCAAGAAAAGGATTAAGTGAATTCTGTGCATTGATGAAAGATACTTTGTTCTCTAATGTTTCTCTCTTACATTCACTTGCTAAAAGCCTGAGTGATAAAAGCCAGCTTGCTGTTGCCAGGGATCTTCTCACTTCCAAGCTGCGTCTCACTTTAAAGGTAATAGGCCAAGCTAAAGTGGTAAGGGTTGTAAGAGATGGTGGCTTACACTCTCCCCTCTGATATTTTGTGAAATAACTTAAAGCTTCATAAATGGTATTCAAATGGCTTTCTACAAAGGCAATCTGCCAAAAATAAAGCAAAAATAAAGCTTAGCTGTTAAAATGTTACTTTCATTGCCAGGTAATTTCACTTTGGTCTGTGTTTATGTTTAGAAAAATGTGTGTTGATTGTGCATTTAGGGATTCTGAAATTATCTTTTTTTTTTTTTTGCTGCACTGGGGATTGAACTCATGACCTTGCAGTTGCCAGGTAGGCGTTTAGGCCACTGAGCTAGATTCCCAACCCTTGTCTTTTTGAGACAGGGTCTCATTATGTCGTTCAGGCTGGCCTTGAGCTCACTTTGTCGCCCAGGCTGGTCTCAAACTCACAACGATCCTCCTGTCTCAGCCTCCCGAGAGCTGGGATTACAGGCATGAGCCACCACGCCCTGCTGAAATTATTATTTAAAAACTATTTATAACCTGAGGCGGTGCCGTAGTTTGTTGGTTTTTGGTGGTGCTAGGGATCAAACCAAGGGTCTTGCTCATGCTCTGCAAGTGCTGAACCACTGAACTCCATTCATGCCCCGTTCACACCCAAGTCATTAATCTTCTGAGTCGCATGCCACTGCCTCGTTGCATTTAGCAAGTATGACGATGTAAGGTATCAGAATTGTTTCATATAGTGAACACGACAGTGTTATAATAATTTTAAACAGTCCAAAGGAGTACAGTCTATTTATTTTTCCATTGAAATACATGGTCACCTGGGAAATGGAGACATGGGCAAGCAGGCCTCTCCAGCATGGTTCATGTTTCTGTTTTGTCAGCCATCAGATTGCTAGTCGTTGTTGTCAGGATCATTACAGTATGAAGTTTCTGGAGTGTTAGAGCTGATGCTAAGGAAGCCTTACTATCATCCACGTAATCTCTTATGATACGTGGGAATTGTCTCTGTGACAGTGGTTTTCAGACTTCTTTTTTGAACCCTAGATTATTTTACCTTAAAATAAGATTGAATAAGCCCATAAGGAGCTGGATCTGCACGCTTTACGAGTATTTTGTGTAAGGAATATCACATTTTAAATGCTGGCTGCTGCTTTGGGAAGTTACAGCAGACGATGGATGTGGTGGAGCTACTTCCTTCTGATGAAGCAACCTTGGCTTTTGCAGCCTTGATTTTTGCAGGCTTTGAAATTTTATGGGTGAGTCTTAAGGCCCAGTAGGAGTGACTTTGTTTTTATATTATTTTCCTATTGGGTTTTGCAAGTAAAATTGTGCTTGGAAAAAAAATATGGTGGAAGTAGTGGCATTGGTATTTGTGTGTGTATGTGTGTTGGGGGCCCTGAGTATCACAGTCTATTTTCAGAATAAGCATACATGTCATTGTTCACCACTGTTTTCAAAATTTGCTGCTAGACTAGAATTGCATTAGAATCACTTGGAGAAATAATTAAAATATTAGATTCTAAGGTTCACCTCTGGAAATTCTGATTTAGTAGGTCTAAGGAGGGAGAGAAAGAGAGAGAGAGATCAGCCAAAATGAGGAAAAAGGTTTTTTCTTAACAATTAATACATCAAAATCAGGTGGTTGCCTTAAAGGTAGAGAGGGAGAGGCACCCACAGTGTCTTACATGAGAGCAGCATTAGTTGTCAAAAACTGGCTACTGGGAGAATCACCTGCTAAGCTCAATGATTTTATTCACTTTGCTTCATTACATGTATTTTATTTCATATTCTCAGGCTTCTCCTTCAATCCCTAGTGCCACACACACACAAAAAAAAAAAACAAAAAAACCCACAGACATTTATTGTCTTATGCTTGTGGTTTTTTGTTTTGTTTTTGTTTTTGTTTTTTGTACCGAAAATCTAACTCAGGACCTTGCGCTTGCCAGGCAGGCACTTGTGCCGCTGAGCTACATCCCCAGCCTGTATCCTCTTATAGGTGTGGAGGTCAAAGAACCTACAGTGGTTTGGCAGGGCTGCATTCTGTCTAGAAGCTCTGGAGGCAATCTCTTTCCTTGCATTTTCTTGGATTTAGAAGCTACTTGCATTTTTTTACTTTTTCCTCCCTTTTTGTATCTTCAAAACCAGCAATAACTGATCAAGTCTTTGTCATGACGTATTTGACGTATCTCTGGGGAAGCAAATCTCTCTCTACCTTTTTCTTATAAGGACATCTGTGATTATACTAGGCCATCTGGATACTCTCAAGATTCTTAATCACATCTGTAGCGTCCCTTTTGCCATGTGACGTAATATATTCATGGTTTCAGGGATTTGGAACTATTATTCAGCTAGCCACAGGACATAACCTGTTCCTTTCATTGCTGTCACATTTTGTACTTGTGGAGAGTGATAGCAGGTACCAGAAGAAAAGCATCACAAAAACGAGCAGAAAATATAAATGGAAAGAGAAGCATGGGAAGTCAGGTAAACCGATGGTTATAGAAGCATAAAGAATATAAGTCTTTTTATTATAGTTACTGTCTTATTTTGTAATTGCTTCTGCATCAGAGGCTCATAGAATGTTATGCTTGGAAGGAAATCCTATTTCTAATTGGAGTTAATTTTCTTTGTACTTGTCAGTACTTTTATTTTAAGTCATACAGGAAATGCAGGCTTTTGTCAAACATTTGACTCAAGGATTCCAAAGTCAGAAATTTAAGTTCAAAGGAAGGTTGTCAGAGATTTGTAACTTAGAAATATGATTTCATTTTTTTCTCCATAAAAGGACAGATAAATTAATGGACAATGAATGGACTTTCTCAGACCTGTTTATTACTGTCATTGTAGTATGCCAGATGCCACTGTGTGACTCAGCCACGTTCAAAATTGCATATGTAGTAGTTCTAAAGATTATAGCTTAAAGCTATGGGAACTAATATGTTAATAATTATAAGGTGTTTTTCTGTATTCGTTTTCTATTACTGTTTAGCAAATTACCGCAAATATAGCAGCTTGAGACAAACGTGTTGCTTATATTGCAGTTTCCATGGACCAGGAGTCCAGTCCCCCTCAGCTGACTCTTTCGCTCAGTTTCATGATCTGCAGTCACAGTGTCACTTAGGGCTTTGCACAGGGACTCGCTTTTGCCTCCTAAACTTGTGCAGGTTGCTGACAAAATCCCGTTCCTTGTCATTGATGACTGAGGTCTTCATTTTATTGCTAGCTGTTGTCTGGGAATGGCTGTCAGTTTCTACAGCCATCCTTCTCT
Source organism: Cuniculus paca (assembly GCA_004365215.1). Classification (NCBI taxonomy): domain Eukaryota; kingdom Metazoa; phylum Chordata; class Mammalia; order Rodentia; family Cuniculidae; genus Cuniculus; species Cuniculus paca. Next base: position 5,982 of record RJWT010043307.1, on the reverse strand, counting down.
TTCAGTGGTTCTCGGCATGACGCTGGCTTTCTTCCTGCACTCTGGCAGGAGGAGACTGTCTGCTGTTTTGCTACTTTTAAGTGCACACCTGCCTAATTGGATTAGGCTCATGCAGAGTCATCAGCACTCCAAGTCTCCTGGTTGGTGCTTGAGTTGACAGTGGTGTCAAAGGTCCCATCTATACTCAGGAATTACATACAGTGTATGTCACTGAGATCGTCTTGAAATTCTGGATACAAAGATTTCTTTACAAAGAAGTGTTCATTATAGTTTTTTCTTAGCTTTGACATGTAGTTCACTGGAAGATCACAGAATTACAGTTTATTTTAGTCTTTGTGGTAGGAGTTGTTTTTACTGGATGGTAAAAATTGTCATCAATAATTTATAGTCATTACTTAGAACTAGAATCTTAATCTGCAAAATATTCATGCTTTAAAGAGGTTATTTTTGTTTCTGTGAAGCAGAGATAAAATGATTATAAGCACAAATAGTACACATCAGAGATCAAAGATCTATTACTATCATTATAGAAAATCATATCAGTTTCTCACAATGAAATAGTTCAATAAACACAATAGTGTTATTAGGTGATAGAATAAGGTATTCTTCCTCCCCCAAGAGCATACATTCATTCAGAAAGAAGTTTACAGGGAGATTTAAAAATAAAATCTGTGTATAATGGAGAAGAGAGTAAATCAGGCAACAAAATGAAAAGTATTATAAGCTTAATCTCAGGATGAGAAGAGTTGAAATAGCATTTTGTTATTATCACTCTCATTCTGAGGTTCCTGTATCTGCCTTTCTTCCTCCCGTCATGCGTATTTCCCCATCTTAAAGATTTTAAAATCAAAGTGAAGTGTTAGTTAGATCTTCATATTGTAAGAATTTATAAAGGTCATTCTGTTGACCAACAAAGATGATTTTTTTTATGCTTTGTATTATCATTTGTCACATAGTGAAAAATGAAGTCCACTACCTATGTTTCTGTTTCTGGGGAAAAACTAAAGAAGAAAACCCCAGAGTTTCTAAAATGATTCATTTCTGTGAAGCAAGAGGACTGTGCTTTTCTGTGCTATCCAGTTTGGCCGGTGTCTTCTGTATTCTGTCTGGGCATCTAGCGGCCAGGGGAGGAAGTGGCACGAGGCCACTGTATGAAAGGTTCTTGCTTTTTAAAGAGAGAGAGTCTCTCTCCATGGGCTGTGCTCTTAGATAAACTGGGTGGGTAAATAGGTGGGAGATGTTGGAGTGGAAGTCAGAGGAAGGTGACACAACGTCCCATCACACTCTCTCTCCTTCCTTTCTCTCGTTAGCCACCACTGAACTACACTTGCAGGAAATGAATCCTTCTCAAGTATGTCACAGTCCAGAAACTGATTAGCTTAGCTGAGGATTGCGGCTTTAAACATTAACTCTCTGCACTGTGTGTGAAGCATTTTACTTGAGAATAGGTATGTTTATGGGTGTCTTCTCATGTTATTAGGTCACAATGAACTTGTGTGGGTTGACCACATAGAAATGAGGTAGTGGGATACATAAGTAATTACATAGGTTAGGAGAAGATGGCTGGGCAGTTTTTAAAAGTGGGTCATCACTAATGTGTTACAAAATGAAGTTCTCTCTATCTCTGTCATTCTTAGAAATAGATGCTGCCTGGTCCCTGGCACACACTGCCACACTTTGTTGTTCTTAGGATATTTTCTTTCATGGAATTAGAGGGGTTTGTTCATTTCTTGACTATCATGAACTAATACTGTTCTTCTAATCAATCATCATTGTAATTAAGGATCCATTTTGTAGAGAGGAATTTCTGTGGACCCGAGTTATTTATTGCTTATGCAGTACCCCACCTCTCGGGAAACACCTCAGCAAGGCCACGAGTGGTCTCACAAGTTCCTATAGTGTGTCCGAAATGTTTCTGGAGCAGAAGGTGGAGGGTTAAATTAAGGCAGAAGCTTGTTTGATGTGGTGTCTTTGCACTGGAATGAACCACAGAAGGATTAAAAGAAAAAGGGAACAATGGCTCAGTTGTGATGGCAAAATGATAACTGTCCAAATTTTTAGGAAATGGGAAAAAGTTAATAAGGTATAGTTAACATTAAGAAATCAAATTGAGCATCAGTAAGTAGCAGCCAATAGTAATGCTCATCAAAGCACTACATGAGATAAAGGAGAACATAAACTATGCACAGAGGATAGATTTGCGAGTGTTCTGTAGGAGGAACAATGGTGTTAGCAAGGTGCCAAGTGGGCTGGTTACAGATAGGTGTAGGTAAGGGAGCTGCACAAGTGGGAATCAGGTCAGATTATTGAGTAAATTAGAGAACCACCTCAATCGCGTGGGGATGAGGTCAGAATAACTCAAGTAGAAAAAAGGAGACAGTTTACAAAGACATGTAGATAATGGAAAAGTTTGTCACAGTTATGTAACTGTGGATTAAGGATAACTGTCCTTTTTGGTTCAGACAAAGAAATCAGCAATAGCCAGCTACAGGAAGGAAGATACTTTGTGTGTTATTCCTCTCCTACTTGTGGAGAAAACAACGTATCCTTTCCAGTGCTTTTAATAAAATGAGAAACAGAGGCATTGGAGAGATGGGAATATAAGAAAGTCTGAAGAGTATCACAAATACTACATGTATTAAAAAGCACGAGTTTCATTGCCTGGATCCTTGGGCTATTGTTACTGATGCTAGTAATATTCTTCTAATTTTGAAAAAACAAATAAGGGTGTCTGCACCCATAATGGCCCAGACCATTTCCTTAAGTCAGCATTCTTTCAGTAAGTACAAGTCATAGATTAGTCACTTGTTAACATTCTAGTTTCTAGTATTTACATCACATAATCGAGAATAAAGACACATTGCCCTGTAATAATTTAATTTTCCCTTTTAAGCAAAACTGTTACTCAGGACCTTAGTTCTGTTTCTTTTCTGAATGGAATACTTTTCTTGGCTTTATGGAGATAGAAAAATGATAACAATATTAAGATAAAGGGAAGTCCCATATTGGAACTGGAAATATATCTCAGCAGGAGAGCACTTACCTAGTGTGATGCCCAGGTTCAGTCCCCAGCCCCACCACTACCACCAAAAAAAGGAAAAACTGTTCCTGTAGTAGCCTGTACTGATGGAAGCAGTGGGAGGAGTGAGGCTTGGTTGATTATTACTGTGAAAAGGCTAATTTTGGGATGTCTTTGCAAGTGGAGGTATCAAATGCTCAGCTTGATTATCTTTTTTTTAGTAATAATGTTTATATGGTTTTATGTGTATGTACGTACATATGCAGGTAGTGTTCACTGTTGTGTCATACTTTTATTCTTTCCAGAGTAATTTTATTTTGAATTTTCCTAAAGACTTGGGACCTTGTGTTTCAAAAAATAGAGCAATATTCTGGGGGAGGCAAAGAATAAACCGTATATCTCTAATATATTGGAAGGCCCAAATGATTTCGGATGTTCTGGTGTCTTGGGAGAGCAATGACAGAATTTTTAAGCGATGCTGCAGCAACTCTAACACTTTATAGCTATGCGGGCTTTCATGGAACATACTGTTTCATTTGTTCAAGATGCCATGATGTGGATATGACAGTTATACTTTCATAGATATTTTATGAATGAGGTAATTGAGACCGAGACTGACTTGCAAAGGTCAAAGCTACTACATGTTAAGACCTGTGAAGGGTCTGAGATTTTTCTGTTTACAAGGAACAAATGAGCCTGTTGATGTTTCATGGATAGTGGACTTTTATTACTCACAGTATAGTGAGCATTGTGCGCTTCATGTTGGTTTAAACTGGTTCCTCATCCCCTCCCAATAGGCCAGGAGCCACACAGGTACACCTATTGCATGACTGGTGAGCAAGAAGTGGGGCCTCAAGAAACATCATTCTTGGGGATTTGCCTCTTGTACAGTAGGCAGCAGCAAGCCAGCTCTTTCTCAGGTGGAACATGTCACCTCATCCTTAAGATTGCTTGCTGCAAACATGGCTGTGTGACATGGTCCTTGAAAGAACAGAGTCTCACATGCCTTGCACATGTAGGAGGAGTATGCAGAGGTGCTCAGGTCCTGCGGTACATTGCCTGTTAACAAGAGTACAAGTAATGTGGCTGAGCCAACGTGCAAACTTTGTCCTGTTTCATTACTAAATCTCCAGAGGAAAAGGCAGCAAATATAAGCCTTTCTTCTACAGCCTGTTTGTTGTTTTATTCCAGGATATCCTGAAACAAGTCATCTTGGGTTATCCAAAATACTCACTTACTAAAACAATTTGGTTACTATGAGGCAGAGAACAGAGAGTAGGGAACAGTCTTGGGAAACTTACTAGATTCAATCTCAGAGTCTCCTGAAATCTGTACTAGTTATTGCCACCACAAGGGGCCATGCTAACATTTGTATAAATGAAACTACACGTCTTAGTGTCCACAAAAACATATGCCAGAACAGCTGGAATATATGAGAGGAATGGGGAAGAAATAAGGCACAAGTAGTTATTAAGGCAGGAAAGGGGAAAAAAAGTACTTTGTTGCCATCTTTTAAAACTGGCGTGGGATATATTTGTTTTGTTTTTTAAGAAGATTAGTTAAAATAGAATTTGTATTCATACAGAACCTTAGAAATATGAAATACAGGTTTTTCATTTTGTAAATTAGAAAATTAAGATGAAAAATGATTGTTTGTTGAAGAGCAAGTTTCTTTTGTCAGAATAGAGTGATGTTAGATTATAATTATTTTTGTCTTGTATGGTTTATAGAAGCCAATCATCGAACATTTCTTTAATTGCTTTATGAATTGATAAGATATACCCTCTGTCTGCAAACTCGTTTACTAGAGGGGAAGCAATGGTTCAGTTTGATACCTACTGTTCTAAAATGATGGACAAACAATTCATTTGGAAGGGATGAGTAATTAATTTATCTTGGTGGAAGAGGGAAGATTTTGAAGGTGCTGTTTGAGCTGGGTCTTAAAGAATTACAAACAGATTAGTAGGTGGAGAAATGGAGAAAGTAACATCCTCCTCTTAGGGCAAAACTGTGTAGATTACATGGTGACTGGAGGTGTGTAAGTTGATCAAGAAACAGTGAAAGGTTAGATGGAGCTGAGGATGACTTAATTTGAGGATGGAAAGACAAGGAGGAATCCAGATTAGGAAAATTCTTACACCAGGTTAAGGATGTAGACATTTGGAGGTGGGGAGAAGATGGATGGACATTTTAAGGTTGGTGGGTACTTGGGTTGTAAGAGAAAATACCAGTCCAGAAGTCAGAATCAGTAAAAAAGATGTCACAAAAGCCAACCTCAATGGAGATTTGAGAAATATGGGGTTGTATATAGGATCAAATTCTGAAGAGAGCTCAGATAAGGAAAAAAGTAAAAGAGAAATAAAAAAGTTGGTGCTGTCCGTCAGAACATTTTCAGTAGTGTGGGAGAGTGGAGAACAATGGCTGCATGTCCTGAGGGAAGGATTCAGATGTAAGAAAATGAGGACAGCATTCAATTATATTTCTGCATTCTTAAGTTACCCAACAGTTCATATGATATTCTGTTTCCAGCCTTCGACTTGTAGAAACTAAATGTAATAAATCACACTTTTATAACTTTATAATTACATTTATCTACAGGCAAGTAGGTAAGTATATATAATTACTTGATAATTATAGATAATCATAGGTAGGTATAGATAAGTGATAGGTTGTATGTTGAACCATATAGTTGTCAATGACCTTTTATATCACTGTATAATATTAAATATGTTACCATAAATACACACACACATATATATAAAGATAAGCTTTATGCAAATTGTTTTTCTTTTTGAGGCAGTTTAAATATATATAGTTGTATGAATATACAGTTTTAAAAGTCTGCAAGGCTTTGTATGTTATTGTTAATGTTAACCAAAATGTTAACATTGATTTCTTGATGTTGGGATTAGATGAGTATTTATCTTTATATTAAAATACTAAGAAAGAAAGTGTTTAAAAAA
>RJWT010043306.1:0-11981 GCA_004365215.1 Cuniculus paca | reverse complement strand
GTTGGTTGATAGTGGAAGCTATGAAACTACAGTATTCATGAATCTACCAGTAAGCAATATGATTTTAAATACGGAATACAATAGTTGAATTTCAAGGTAATAATTTAGATTGTTGTGGCAAAAATGGGAAAGTTGCATTTCTAAGAGTAGAAACCCAGATTCAGCCATCGTTTTCATCTGAAAAGAAATACAATTATTGTTTCAGTATAAAACTCCTTGTATGTGCAGGTGATTTCCTTAATCTCCCATCATTGGAAAAATCACTCAAGGTTGTTTACTTTTTTTCCCAGGCAAATCAATGCATTTAAAGCCTGTCATCTATATTTACTGTGTGCAAAGGATCCCAGAGGGCATATTCATGTGACCTGATGACAAGATTATCTAGTACATCTCAAGAAAAAATTACTGTGAAATTGTTTGTTTAAGGATTCCTTGTGCCTTAACTTCAGTGTTATCATTCTGTGAACATTTGAATTGAGTAGTTAAAACTCTAGAAAATAAAATATCAAATAAGTATAAAAAGAAGTAAATAAATAAAGGGACATGTGACAGGTAATAGATTTTGTGATTACCATAAAATTCTTTCTCAGAAATCCATTTCATTCACTAAGGCTATCTTTTTGCACTAGATTTTTCAAGAAAGTTCTCTTCCTCACATGCCCCAGTAATAAGGGAAGCAGCTGGACTTGTAAATGTGACCCATATGTCAGGACATACAATTTTAATTTAGTAGATGCCTCTGATCTCAAGAAAATTCTTTAATAGCTCTTCCTCCTGAAATGTGAAACTTGTCAACTCTGGAATCAATGTACTACATGCACCTAGAATATATTTCAAAGAAGATAAAGGTAAAATCAAGTTGAAAATAAGACAGACGGCTTTTAAGTTTGGCTTTAGATCATTATTGAAATCTAACGGAATAATTGCTGTGAAACATCTTCATATTTCAGCAAGTGTAATCTTTTGTTTCAAGCCAGAAATTTTTAGTTTCTATTACTTATAATAGAGTTTTAATTAACAATATCCCTTCATATGCTAAATAAATTAATAAACAAAAATTCTCTGATCAAAATTATAATTAGAGTCAAACTGAGAAATGAGATACAACAGTGATAAATAAGAACAAATGTGATACTATATAAATAAAGAGCTGACTCAGATCAGGACTTAATAATTCATTTGCTTATCATTTATGCATAGCTTTTATAAATGAATTATTTGGAACTCTTTTACCTTAAAAATTGTTATCCTATTTCTATTTTTTTTTTTTTACCATCACAGAGATTCTGGTACATGTTCATTCGGTGTTAAAAAGGAGAAAACTAGTAACTATATAAGAAACAGTGAATTTCAGGCAATGGACATCAAATACAAAAGAACTTTGATCTCTGAGAGAACAAAATGAGTTCTATACCTTGAGTTTTTTCTGTGGGCATTTTCTGAACTCTAGTGCTTATAGGTAAATCCAATCCAAGAAGTTAACTTTTGATGAATCAGAAAAACAAAACAAAAACCAAAGGAAGCCATGGTACCTGGAATTTACAGGACAGGGTAATTAAATAGATGGATATACTCTGAAAAATATCCTCAGAATCTGCTTTGGTTATGGTTGAGGCTGTTGATCAGTACAAAATTGTGCATAGGTACACCAAAATTTTATAGGGCTGGCAAAGAAGAAATTGAAGAGCTATAAAACAACTTAATTCAGTGTTCACACAGGATGGACAGAGATCAAGTTGGAACCAGCTAAAACTGTGAAATCTTTCAAATACCTTGGCTACTGTACAGGAATTACTGGAAGAAATAATACCTCATGTATTAGTGCTAAAGTATAGTTTTTCTCTAGATCTGCTTTAAAAAGCTTAGGAAAAGAAGTTTAGAAATGATTGATATATGAGCTACCTTACTTTTGCTAAAGAAAATGTCATCACTCTTTACAAGAAGGTATGTAAATACTAAGACTAAAAGGTGAATAATTATTAGTGCCCATCATCTAACCAAATACTTCTAGATATGTCTTCTAACTAGGAGAAAAATTAGTCAAGAGAAAGAGAAATAATTGAGATGCTGGCATAACACATAAGAAATAAAAAAAGTTATTAAAATATGCTCGATGATTCAAAGAAGGCATGAACATAATATAAAAGAATACTAAAATGACCCCCCTGAACAACTGCATGAAAATGAAATAAAATAAAATACTAAGAAATTTTGGTGAGCAAAAACTCACAAACAATAAAATCACTAAATGCTTTTGAGGGTGTAGAAAAACCAGAACCTGCATATACTTTTGCTGGTACTAAGGTATATTCTGGTTCAGAAGCATCAAAAATAATTTAGAATATTTCTTATAAAGACTTAAGTATACAATACACTATTATATAGTACCTCGATTCATAAACTTAACTCATTGCACAATTCCAGAAAAGATGGCCACATTTGTGTTTGTCATCCGACACAGAGTTCATGAACAAAAACAAAATTTTGTCAAATGCTCTTGTTTGCAAACCAAATTATTCACAAACAATGCATTCATGAACTGAGGTACTATTGTATTCCTCCCTAAAATATTTGCAAATAATAAATAAAAACTGGTTTGCAAATGACATCTACAAGAATGTAGTAGTAACTTGATTTATAATAAGAAGAAATATTTCAGGTATCCATGAATAGAAAATTATATAAAATGTGTCATGTTCATCAACTGGAATATAGCTCACTAATAAAAAGGAATCAACAATTTCACATGCATTAACATGGATTAATGTCTAAAATATTATCCTGTATGAAGAAGACATAAAAAAGAATGGAAATTATATGTTTTCACTTATATTAAGCAAAGAACAAATAAAACCAAACTTTGATGGAAAAAATTTAAGAAAATCAGTTGATCAAAGTGGAAATAATTGTGAACAGCTACAAGAAAATGTCTCAGGAAAGGCAATATTTCATATTCTTAATATGTTTTGGGCTACCTGTTAATACCTTATAACTGGCCAAGCAAGAATCTGCCTCAGGCTTCATCCCTCAGATAGGCAAACATTTTTTTTAATTTTTTTTTTTTGGTACCAGAAATCATACTCAGGACCTCACACTTGGCAGGCAGGTGCTATGCCACTCAGCAATATCCCTGGAAAGACAAACATTTTAAAGTACTGTTTTAATGTTTTTTAAATTTTCATCTAGAGCCCAGATCACAAGGGTCCAGGAGTATCTTGTGGACAGAATGATGGTAGCTCAGTATGCATTTGCATGGGCTCAAGTCTCCATTTTCTGAGGTCCATACCTATATGTGCTATTGAATAGTTGGGTCAAGTGTCCCTAGACTCATGCAGTAAGACTGTTTGAGCCTCTGTGGATTTACATTCTAGTAAGTAGTTGTCTTCTGGCTAGCAAAGTGTATGTTATCTAGGATTACATGTTGTTTAGTGGTAGGAATATTTGTGACATGAACACGTATGGTGATTCTTTTTATTTTAGTATGATAAAGTGTGCCAAAAAATTAATTATGAGGGTTTCATACAACAAGGCTGGTTTCTGGGTTACATGGGTGCCTTCTTATATGTGTTAAAGTCAGTGAATGCATACTTAAATTTTTATGTTTTTGTTAATGCTGGATTTGAATCAAGGTAAAAATTGCCAGCAAATATTCCACTCTAGTTAATGCTATGCTTTCAATGCAATGAATGCTACCAATATTTGCAAATTCTAATAATACCTCATTATATCAAAGATTCTTGTGTCTTGTTGCATATCCTATTATAATCGTTCCTATTTAGGTGTAGTGAAATGTATAGCTGTAATAGGCCATCACTTCTAAAATTAGTTTCCAGATCAGTGGAATTTCAGTTAATTAAAAATGAGGCTATCTCAGATGAATCCATGCTAATTAGAAATATCTTAAAATAAAATGAAGACTGGGAAAGATAGAATCACTTGCTAGCCTAGAAGAAAGCAAAAACTATATTGTGAACTACATGTGTGGCCATATTGTAAGAGGCAGTATACTGGTAGTTTCAACATCTTTGGAATTGTCTCTGACTGAAAGTTAACTAGAATCCACAGACATCAGTCTCATAGCTGCAAATAAATTAATTCTTCCAATGATCAATGTTTTTGAAAAAAGTTTCAGAGTCTCAGATAAGAGTTTAGTTTTATTTCAGTCTGATGAATACTTAAGCACTTCTAACACAGCTAACACAAACCTAGACATATGACCCACTGAAAAGATGAACTACTAAATTTTTGTTGTATGCAGCCACTAATTTTGAGGTAATATGTTGCACAGAAATAGGAAACTGATACAAATGTCTACTGGCATTAAAGTACTTTTTTTCCTAGATCATCTTGGTAGATATCCTGTGCTATAAATGTCACTCTGTGTTAAATGGAAACAGAGCTCCTTTGCACAATTGGTTAATTTCTTTAGAGATGTGATAAGTCAGATATGAGCTCATAATCTATTTGTCTAAGAGAAAAAACATGCTTAAAGGAGACTGACATAGGTAAAACCACATAGAAGTAAATGAGAAAGGGAGGGCCACACTGACCAAATTGGGAGAACTTCCAATTCACAAGAATTATGTTTAGAATTACATTACTACTCATTGAATAAATCAGAAAATGTTTAGTCTATATTAATATATATAAGTAAATGAATAAATTGGAAGATGGATGAGACGTAGCATGCATACGTATTTTCAAATACATTTGTTCTAAAACACATATAGTTTATGCGTATAGTAAAAAAGTAGCTATGTAATGAAGAAGCCTGAAAGACATGAGATAAATGAAATAATTAAAGTGAACGCCATTTGCTTTGGGATAAATTGAAATCCCATGTCACATGAAAAACTGCACTGAGAACACAGCATCAATTTTCAGGTACCCCATACATAGATTCATAAATCATCTGAATCTAATAATGAAACACTTAAAAACAAACAAAAAACATGAAACATTGACCTAGCTTCAATATCACCACATGGAAGTAGATTAAGAAAACATGACAAGTGAATGCAACAATGATTCCACACTGGAGTATTTTACTATAAAGAACATTATGGGATCATTAAAAAAAGTGGAATGGAATTAAAGATATGTATATGTATACATATATGCATATGTATATGTATATGTAGATTTATATGTATATGTAATATGTGACTCTTGAGGTTCTTATTTTCATAATTCTACTGTGGTTATATATAAAGATGCTATGTTCTTTGGTAATGAAAGCTAACAAGTGCAAGGATGGTAATGCACGAGATCAGCAAATTGCTCACAATTCACTGTGAAAAGAAACTTCCAATTCTATTTGCATTTTGCTCTAAAATAAAGTATGTTTAAACAAATAACATGGTTTATTGTATTTTGAAATGTAATAAAAATGCAAGCCACAAGTTAGGAATATATATTTTCATATTACATATATGTGTAAGATTCTCAGAGCACATGAAGAACACTTAACACAAAATAAGACAATTATCCAACTTTTAAACATTTTTAAAAAGACAAAGATAAGCATTTTACACATATAAATACTTTAAAAGTCAAATATCCCCATAAAATGATGCTCATCATCATTAGTTATCAATAAAAGGCAAATTTAATGAGCTACCAGTAGACACTGATTACACACGGACTAATGGCTAACATTTTTTAAATGTCTGACATTTCTAAATATTGGAGTGGATGTGGCACAGTGATACTTTCATGAATTGCTGATTTTCTCTTAAGAACGTAGTTTTACAATGTCTGATAAAATTAAAGTTACATTTTTATATGATCCATTGATTTCATTCCTAGATATTTGCCCAAGGAAAATGAAACCCTATTTCTGCAATAGAACTCATACACAAGTACTTATAGTAACACTATATTTATCCAAACTAGAGAATTTATACATGTCCATCAAATGTATCATGCTGTATTTACATGACAGATGAATTATCAATTAAAATAAGCTCATTCCACTTTCAAAAATATTTTGTTGAATTTGATGCTGGTTTAAAATCTAGATATCAAAAAACATATGGCTTATTTGCATTTATATAAAATATTGTAAAAGGGAAAACAAATAAATAATGGCAGAAAGCAAAGTAGCTGTGTTTTGGGCTGCTAGGATCTTGGTTGAACTCCAAGGTGGCAGGATAAAATTCTTCGGGCTCAAGGAAATATTCTATTGATTGATTGATATGGTGACTGAAAATGTATACAGTTGCAAAATGTCATCAAATTGCAGAGGAATCCTGGTGTATTTTATTGCATGCAATTTATATGTCAGTGCAGGAGATACAAACATTTTTAAACAGTGCTAAAATTATACATAGATAAATTCTATAAGATTCCTTAGGTTGTGTGAAGTCAGTCATCAAAGTTCATATAGTAAATACTGTAAGCATTGTTTGATTTTTCTAGTTTCTTGACAAGGGACTCAAAATATGTGTAAAGTGATATTTTACAGTTATGAATTTCCTGCTGGATGCACAAGACTCACCATCATTCATGGCCTTGATTTTGAGGCTTAATCTTAACTCCTCAAATGTGATCATCTTTCCATCACTTGATATTAGTTTGAAGCTACAGAGAAAACCTTCATGAAAAGTGGGTAGATTTTTCTGTTAATGCAGTGATGCAACTCATACTCATGGGTAATATGATAAAGAAAGCAATTTTTCTTTTTTTTTCCATTAGTGCCTTACTGGTTTCTCATAATCTGGTCAGAGCTCCTACTAATAATGAAAAACCTTTGGCAACAAAATTTACAGTAGGAGTATTTACATTTCCAGAGAGCTAGCCTAAGAGCATTTAGATGAAATTAATTTCCATCAGTGTGCATGCTGAAGCATTTATTCCCATTGAATGAAAGCGAAAATGTGTCAAGGTCTATTGAAAATTTGCCCGGTAGGGTTAGAAAAGTCTACATAGAAAAGAAAATGAATCTTATTAGAAATGATAATTGGATAGCAAAGGATTTGCTAGAACTAAGAGTGGGATAGAGAGATATTTATTAGAGCTTTTTTCATTTGACATTTAAGTCATATAGAATTTTAATGTAGATATTTGTGAACTTTTTGCTTACAATGGTTTTATTATTGTAAAATTTAACAAAATTGAAATCTGTTCAAAACACATCATGATCCTCTATGGTATATTTAAAAATAACTTTTAGTGTTCACCAATTCTTTTTTATATAGCAATGGATACTTCTGTTATTGCTTCTCCTTTCTCAACTCTCAAAGCAATTCTCTTATTTCCTACAATTTTTTTTTCCTCCAAAGGATGATTCCCTCCTGGTGACTCAAAGTGCGATAACTAGAGGCTGTTTTCACAGCCAGCAGTTAGCTTAGGTCAGCTTGGTTGAGCAGCAGAGATTGGAATTGCAAGGCGTTATCTTCATTTTACCTTTTTTGTAGTTTCCCACAAGTGTTTTATCAAAGTAGAATCATCACTCTATTCTTACAGAGCTCCTCTCATCATTGACACTACTTCTCTGTGTCTAAAAGTATAACAAAAAAGCACTATTTTCATAATCAGCCATATATTAAGATTCAATGGATCAAAATTTAAAAATTTTAAAAAGAAAATCTGTCAATCAGATAAATGAATATTTCTTATTTCTTGGTCTGCAGTTACTTTGAAGACTCAAAAATCATCATGTTAGTTCAGTCAATCTGGTCCAAAAATCTAAATTTGTGATGAGATATTAAGGCTTCCATTTCCTAGATAGAGAGCTGGTACTCTCTGCCTTGGGTGTTGCCTGTCCCAGGAAGAGTGCTGGATGGATTAAATTTTAGCCAGGGAAAGGGATGGATGGAATAGAAAAAAGAATCAGGTTGAATAACAAAGCTGAATTATTTAATACAATATAACTAAAGCAATGCATTTAATTGATTTTGTGGAATAATTTCTTTGAATGTCATGTTATTTTGAAAAAAAATATAATCTCAGTTGCTTCATAGAATGAAAATCTTATCTTTTCTTATATATGTACATGACAGATCCTAACTCGAGATAGTTATATATTTACTTAGTAAGAATGCATATGTGACACATGTAACATAAAATAATATCAGAGCAAACGTTACTAGGAATACATCCATATACGAGCACAAATCTTGGTTCTGTAGTTTCTTCTGAGTATAGAAATTCATTTTTAACTGAAATCTAGAGAAAATAGAATACAATTCCTTCCTTTACTTCATTGAATAAATAATGCGAAGGGGGCAAAACAATGGTTATAAAATTCATAGGATGTTTAGTACATCTACATCAATTGTGTCTAGCAGAAATAGAGTAAACAAACAAGAAAATGTTTCCTAGCAGTGAATCTCTATTAAAATATTTTAAGAACATAATAAAAGCATACAAAGTCCAAAAACCATTCATATTAAATAAAGAGGCAGAAAGTAAAGCTTCTGTTGTAAAAAACCATCATGCTGAAGACCTCAGTGAAACATAATAGAGCCTCAATTATATGGAAAAGAAAAATCAAAACCTAAAAAAATAGTCACTTATATTTTACCCAAACACTGAGAAGCAGTCAGAAATTGCTTCAAGAATATGAACTTAAAGCTTATTTCAGGAAAACACTAAATACATTTTTGTCATATTTCTAACAGTGCTCACGTGCATTTGTGTGTGTGTGTGCGTGTGCACCTGTGCTTCCTCTGGTTTTTGAGCCAATACTATGCTTGTATTCTGAGTGAAATGACAACACAGAGGAACTTCTTTCCTCTAAGAAGCTTGTTGGGTTAGGCAGACAGGTCACATTACTATTAGTACTTAAATAAGAAAGACTTGAAATTTCTCTGCTCAGCATTTCCCTTCAACTAGAGCATTTATGTTGTAAAACATAACTGTGACTCTCTCGGATGCTTTGAAATACAAAACTTAAAAAAATGTATTTTACATTAATCTGGGCCCACTTACCTGTAATTCCAGCATTTGAGTGGAGTGAGGCAGGACGATCCCAAATTCCAGGCCACTGCAGCCTTGGTACTTTGGCGACTTAGTGAGACCCTGTCTCAAAATAAAAAAAGAGTTTTGGGGATGTACTTTAGTGAAAAGGCCCTGGGTTCAATCCCACTAATTATTTTTTTCATAATTCTCTTTCCCTGGATTATCTTTCTCCAGTTACCTCTTGCCCATTACATTCTCTTTGAAACACATATGACTAAGAAAAGCAGGACTCACTTCTCCTGGCCTCTGGGAGAGCAGGAATCTAACTGCACTAGTGCTATTTGCTCCATGTTTTAAACCTGTCTGCTATCATGGAGATGACTCATATTTTACTATTTTTTAGAGTAAAGATGATTAGAAACACATACAGCCTAAGGCACCCTTGTTACCTCATCAAACTACCAGAAGTTATAACAGAGATAGGGATAGACTCTTCCTCACAGCCCTGTAAGAGAACCAATCTCTTCATTTCATATTTCTAGCTTGCTGAACTATGAAACAAAACTTTCCTGTTGTTTAAGCCACCTAATTTGTGTAATTTTAGCGTAACAACTAGTCAAACAATAGTATAACTGTAACTGTCACTGGATAGGGTTCAAGGAGTTTCCTCCAAAGAGGAGGTGGAATTCCCCCAAGTAGGATTTTAGATTTTCAGAGGAATGCAATGAATATTGTGGTTTAAAAAACACAAAAAAGACACATGTAAGCTTCTTGTCCCTCATTTTTTTCACACATTTTCTATTTGAAGAGTAATCTATTTCTTAAGGATTGATATTTTCAGCTATTCAAACATTTTAATCATATATCTTATTAAAAATAATACTGGTCTAACTTCTGTGTTGAATAGTGATCTCAACTACATGTTTTGTTCTATAAAATAATTATATCAATGTTGGCTGGTTGCAAAAACAAAACACTGCCAAATGCATCTTGATAGGAAGCACACTGTAACAAAAAATATCTTGGTGGGCTTCAAAGGGTACTAATGGTACAAAAACAAAAGTGCTTATAAATCTTTCCTTAGTTTCTTCAAATTACTTTAGAGTCAAGATGTTTTCTAGTTCTGTGTATATAACAAGACTTAAAAGTGATTTGTAGAAATGAGGTAATTCTTATCTGTTGCGATCATAGGCTATGGATAGTCCTTAAGTTATATTGAGGATGTCAAAAAATCAGAAAAATAAATATAAATATGAAATCAATGATCAGCATTTGCAAGAGACTATTAGAAAAACAGGGGTGAAAAGAAGGAAGAGTATATATTGCATTTTCTGAAAGAAAATAAGAATTTAGCCTTTTTTAGATTAGATTTTGAAGAAGAATTTTGATCTTTATGAAAAGAATTATTAGTTACAATTACATTAGTCAATGGTCCTTAGCTGCTCTCACCTCTTACTCTGTGGCTCTTACCTGATGATAATGACATAAAATTGATCAAAATTATTCTGACCTTTGTGATTCAGGAAACAATCAATTCGTTGTATTTGTTCTCTGTGAAATCAAACCTCCAAAGTGTTTGTGAAAAGTACATTAAAGTTGAATGGAATACTCAAAAGTATTACTTGGCATTTATTATTCAAGCAATACAATGATTTATTCTCCATGGCCAATGCTTTTATTATTAAAGAAATATAGATTTTTTAAAGAAAAATTTCATTTTGCAAAAGGATGTGTTCAAATGAGAAAATCATAAAAAAACTTTCACTGAACCTGAGAGTAAAACACACAAAAACTGTATGATTTTTTAAATCAATGATATATTATGATATATTTTAAACCAATGGTATATTATGATACATCTTAAAAATTTAAGTGTTTGAATCCTAAAATATTGAAAAGTACTGAAATATATAATTCTGAGTTATGCTGTCATGACTTTGTTCTACCTTCTGATTAATTCCAGATAACATACTTTATTCCATATAATGTATCTTAAAACAACCTGAAAAGTATTCATATCAGTTTGACTTTGTGTCTGCATATCAAATTAGAAAAACTAGTGGTTGTACAGAACTAGCCTTGTTTTGCAATCTGTGGAAGTTCAATTAAAGATGAGAATAACCATACTGCCTTGGGCATTAGGAGTATATCATTCAGTGTGGCAGCTAAACACTGAGACATGAGATTTCCATTCCTCAGTTTTTCAAAGTTATTCCAAGAAAATATAATAGAGCTCATGCAGTTAAATAACCTTTTCTTTCTCCACCCAGGAAACTAATAGTCATAGCCAGAATATTTACACCATGAACTGTTGAAATGAATAGCTTCATTCTCCGTTTATAGGCAGTAAGCAGGAATGAATCAGGTTTTCTTTAATAAAACCTGATGTAGTTTGGATCCTAAGTGGTCAACAAAGGTCCATGTGGTAAAATCTTGGTGCTGAGCATGACATTATTGACAAGTGGTAGAAACTTTAAGAAGGATCTAGTATGAAGGGCTTTAAGGCATTGGTTTTGTCTTCAAAAGGGGATTGCAAAGTGACCCTTTGCTTACATGTATTGGATGCATAGTCTCCTTCAGTTTCTGAAAATATTTGAATTTGTTGGTGAACTGGGTCTGGAACAATTGAAACTAAGTGCAATTTTCCAAATTATAGATCAATTTGATCTATAATAGATCAATTTGGAGATAAAAATATCCCCACACTAGTGGACTGGCAGAATGAGGAACATGGTATTTAAAAGGTTTCTGACCTAATAAATTGCTGGACATTACAGCAGGGGTGTAGTCGGACCACCAGCCCCTCCCTCCCTGATTACAGCTTCCTCCTAATTGCTGAAATTCCCATGACACATCACCAGTGCCTTCCCCAAGTGCCATCTCCTTCTGCTTAGGGACCTCATAACAGCCCCCCACCCCGTGGCGTCCATACCCTGCGGGGAAAATAGTTTCGCCACCCAGGCTGAACGTTTTCCCCCAGTGTCCTCAACCCCTCCCCCCAATAAATTCCTCCCTTAGATAAATCCTGCTTCTCTACTGTGCTGAGTACTTTAACCTTAAAGATACCTCCTGCTTCT
>RJWT010043305.1:0-11979 GCA_004365215.1 Cuniculus paca | reverse complement strand
GCTCAAGCAGGCAGGAAGCAATAGGGGTGAATCCCCCATCCTCTGCCTTTTCATTGTGTTTAGTCCTTCAGCTGAGTGATTATGCCTACTCACAATGGAAGCACCACCTACTTTAGTGAGCCAACTGATTCAAATGGTAATCTCACCCAGAAACACACACACACACACACACACACACACACACAGAGAGAGAGAGAGAGAGAGAGAGAGAGAGAGAGAAAGAGACAGAGACAGAGACAGAGACAGAGAGAGATAATGCTTAATTGGGTATCTCATGATCCAAACTAGTTGACACATACAACTAACTAACCATCACTCCAATACTTTCTGTTTTCAATTGCATCTTAAAATATGAACTATTCTGGTTTGTGTGTACAGATACTGTACAGTGGTTACTTGCATTTCCTTAGTGACTTATGAGGTTAAACACTTTTTCAAATCTTAATTGCCATTTGGATATTGTCTTTTGCTCTCTTCAAGATTTTTGTAATATTTTTTGAAGCATCTACCTTTTTCTTACTGATTTGCAGGAATTCTTGATATATTTTAGATGAGTCCTTTGCTAGAACATGTTTTACAACCGTCGTCTCCAACTCTGTGGCTTGCCTTTTTCTTTTCTGACCGGCCTCTTCTGATTAACGGAAGTTCTTCACTTTAAAGTAGCACAGGCGGTTTATTATAAGTTAGTTCATATGTAAGAACCCACTGCAGACCCGAAGGTATAAAGATGTTCTCCTTATTAGCTTTTAAAATTTCATGATTTGTCTATCACAATGAAGTCTAAAATGCTAGAGAATTGTTTCATTAGTTTCATTCACTGAAGGGGTAAAGATTCATTTTCCTTTCCACGTGAATGTTCAATACCTCCAGGTACCACGAATCAAAAAGAAAGTTCTTTCCCACTGCATTGTCATAAACCAAATGACCAGATATATGGTGATCTCATTCTAGATTCCCCATTCTTTCCCTTTGGTCTGTTATTTTCCTTCTCAGATCAATAGCACAATTTCTTAATTACAGTAACATTAAAATAAACTTGCTATCTGATAGTGTATAGTCTCAACCTTCCTTGTTCTTTGTGTTTGCTATTCTAGGCCCTACACACATCCATATCAAATTTAGAACCAGCTAATTCTCACAAAAATGGCTTAGTGGTTTTTATAGGGTTGGATTAAATTGAGGTTTCAAATATTTATGACATTCAATTTTCTAATACATAATCATGAGATATTCCTCTAGGTATTTAGGCTTTCCTTAATTTCTCTTATAGCTAATTAGTGTAGAAATCTTAGATATCTTTAGATCCAAGCTGTCTGATTATTTAATGCTTTAATAGATGACATTTTAAATTCAAATTATTTGTTACTGTAAACATAAGAGAATCCAGTGATCTTGAGAAACTCACCACTTTTAGTATTTTAATCCCTATATTTAAAATCATAAAACCAGGAATTGTTGTTCATACCTGTAATCTCAGTACCTGGGGGGCTGAGGCTGGAGGATTGTCATGAGTTCAAGGTCAGCCTGGACTACATAATGTGATCACATCTCAATAAATAAATAAATAAATAAATTTTAAAAAGCAACTGGCAATAATGTCAGTATTATTTCTTATATTTTGTTATTTGCTTACCAACTTCTTTTACTTACCTTACTACACTAGTCAGTATTTCCAGTACCAGAATGAACAGGAATGGTAAGAATACTTTGTTTCTTTCCTCAGCTCAGAAAGAAATAACTAATCATTGAGTGGGACTGAGATAGGAGGTAGGGTATGGGAAAGCTGGTTGGTGAAATAAGCAGGACATGTCAATTACAAGACCCCAGGACAGTTAATTCCCGGACTGCATATGTAGAACTCCTCCTAGGTCCCCAAGAAATACAGAGGGCACCTAAAGACACAGATGCCATCAGGAGCCCGCTATCCTGACTCTTCACTGTAGCCTACTCTAAGTGTTCTAGACCAGGGTGCACTTCGAGTTTTGCTCTTTTCCTCTCTTCTTCAGACCAAGTTTGCTCTGCAGAGCCAGTTTTTCCCTTACCTCTCCACCCCTCACCTTTCAAATAAGCTTTTGGCACTCTGTTGGGCTTGTCTCGTCCAATTCTTTATTCAAGGCAAGAAGGACCTGGAATGCTTTTAATTGGTGAGATACTTCTAAAGGATGTTGCCTGGATCTCCCTTAATATTCCTTTAGAATATTTAGAAAGTTCTTTTTCATTCCTAATATGATATCTATCACAGATAAGTGGTGAATTAAAATGCTGCCTATTTAATTTATTTCGCTTGTGTGTATCTCCACGAGGGTGCAGGAATTTTTGTCAGCTTTATTCCCTGCTGTTCCCTAGCACCTGGGGTGAGGCCCATCATGCAGGATTAAATGACAGTGTATGAACAGCGTCAGGGATGAGCCCCAAAGCACCAGAGCGCTGCAGGATTCTGGTAGCTTCTGTCAGTGTTGTTTTGACTGCATCACGGAGCTAGCCGACTTGTCTGGAGAGGCCCGTTCCCAAGAGCATCCATAACACAGCCCATTTGAGCCCCTCAGACACTAAAGCTTTCCGAAGTCTCCCTTGTTACCCCTACACTGGCCATTGTCC
Organism: Cuniculus paca; assembly: GCA_004365215.1. NCBI lineage: Eukaryota > Metazoa > Chordata > Mammalia > Rodentia > Cuniculidae > Cuniculus > Cuniculus paca. The sequence continues at coordinate 9,381 of RJWT010043305.1, read as the reverse complement.
CATGCAACCCCAGGAACCAGCTGGAAAGCTCCACAGATCACACCTGATGACACAAGGCCCCTGGAGGGACCTCAGAGGAGAGCATCTGCTCTGGAGAGGACATCATGGGCTGGTTTATGAGGAGGGAAGATCAGGGAAGCAGAGACCTCACCAGAGAGCAAAACTGCATGCTGTGGCCTCAGGCGGCTATTTCTTGAAACACTTGGGGAGAGAAGCTCTGGGACTGGTGGTGGAGAAAAGGGTCCCGAGAAGGAAGTCTGCGTGTCCGCGGAGCAGTCTTTCAACAGGAGAGTGGTGTGCACACCACGGACACAGCGAACAACTTGTGCAGAGGCCCATAAGGCAGGGCAGGACATGTCGCTGTCAGGAAGGGCGCTTCCTGCCCCAGCCTGGGAGGGACCCAAATGGGACGTCTTGGTCTCTAGGACACTGGGACACTGAGAAGTTGCCAGTGATCCGTGACTTCGCATCCTTGCCTTCTAGCTTAAGAGAGCAGCAACAGCAGCACATTTCTAATTGAAATAAACATGTGTCACACAGCCCTGCACCCTGCTGCTGCCCCCAGAAATCCTGTGCCGCAGAGCAGGGATCCTCCACTTGTGAAACACTGGCATTTGAAGCAGGATCATTGTTTGTCGTGGGGACTGCCTTGTGCCTTGAGGGTCATTCGGAAGCATCTCCTCCCTTCCTAATCCCTTCCCACAGCAGTCCTGGCAATCAGAACTGTCTGAAGACACTGTCAATTGCCCCACTGTGGCAGGAGGGGACAATGGCTTGTGGCTGATGGCCACTGCCCTAACATGACCTTAGCTTGAGAACCGGCTCCCTGCTCTGTCTCCACACCCAGGCTCCACCAGGCTGGGGGCATCACTCAAAGCCTGCTCCCCAGTTGGGTGAGGTGGCACAGACCTATAATTCCTATACTCTGTGAAGCTGAGGCAGGAGAGTCACAAGTTAAAGCCCAGCATGGGCAGCTTAGTGAGACTCTGTCTCAAAACTTAAAAATTAAAATAAAATAAAAGGGCTGGGAATATAGTTCAGTGCAAAGGCCCTGGGATCCACCCCCAGGAGCACCACCACCAAAAAGCCCTTTTCTCTGCTCCATGGCTCATGAATGAAGCTCAAATACCGCCTGGCATGGAGGAAGGGTGGCCTGAGTTGTGCTGACAGAGAGGTGCTCTTGCCTGGAGAGCCAGAATCCTAAACCTAAGGCACAGTTCAAGATCACCTGGACTACTGAGTTTTCACCTGATGTTCGAACTTTCCAGCTTAGCTTCTGGGTAGGATGTGCTCCGCTGTCATAGCTCCTGTTGCTCCTGGGGTTACAAGAAAGATGGATGGAATTCAAGGTATTTTGAACACAGAGGCAAGCAAATGGACGTTCCTAAAAAGGGCAGTTAATGTTCACACGTGGAGCGGACTCACGGTGCAGAGCCGTGGTGGTGAACCTACTGCACTTGTGTTATTGTGCTTTTATTTTAAAACAAAAGATGTTCATGAAGAGTTGTGGGGTTTTGTTTGTTTTGTTTTTTCCTAAACTAAAACCCCAGTAGTCAGATTTCATTTCAGTGTTGGTCCTGTGAGATAAACGAATGGGTTTGGGCTTGCAGTTTGGGCACTCGGTCTCTGAAAGGTTCGCCGTCGTGGATGTGGAGGACATAGTCCATGACACCCACGTGGCTGCTGAACGTGACGGCGCAAAGGCTGAGCTGCTGAATCAGAGAGACCAGTAAGTGGCCTTCAGGAAAGCAGGTGTCTACTTCTGTCTTGGGTCACGGTGCTCGTGTTGAGGGACTGGTTCTGCTAAATACACTAGAACTTCGACAACTCCTACAAGGATCCGAATGTCTGTGCTCTGACACCGCTGTCTCCTAGGGACATGCCCTTGGCTGCAAGCCTGAAGGAAGCCCATAAGATGTCACTGGACAGAAAGAAGAGAGAAAAGAAAAGGGAAGGGAGAAGCGAGGGGAGGGGAAGGGGAGAGGGGAGGGGGAGGGAGGAAAAGGCAGGGGAGAGGAGGGGAGGGGAGGATCGTCCAGGGCAGTAAATTCGTGTAGAAGCCACACCTCCTCCCTCTCCTGCTCACATTCCCTGGGTGAGGGCTTGGCTTTGTGGCCACTCCTAGCTGCAAGGAAGGAGACTTCAGCTGGGTCATCAAGTACCCACGAAGAAGTGGGAACCGGTCAGGGAGGAAACCAGTATCCAGCAAAAGAGGGAGATTCAACTTTGAATGCTGAAGAAATAAATCACCTTCAGAGGGCTAATGTATTTTTAAATAATCTCTATAAATTGTATTTGGTTTTCTAAAATATCCTACATGTTCTTTGAGTTTTGGATCAAAGACTGCTTCAATGAGGCACTCATGACTCCCGAATCACATTTCTGGGGAAAGAGACACTCAGGTCACCCAGCATAGAGGTTGTCTGGAAGCAGAAGGGGAGCTGGCCTTGTTTTTGGTGGGTTCGCAGGGGCCTCTCTTGCAAAGCTGGGCTGTGCCCGAGGGTGGCACATGGCTAATGCGGCAGCAATGCCAACAACAGGGCGATGGGTTCCCCTCCCTGTCCCTGAGCAGCCCCTCCCCAGCTCTCCCTTTGGCTAAAGCTCACACATAGCCAAAGGCTCACGGGAAAGAGTAACCAAGGGCAGTAGACCCTCCCCTTGCCTGTGGCTTTTGGTCCAGGTGCCTGGGCAAGGTCCTAAAACTGAGCCTGCACAGGACTGGAGAAAGGAAGAGGGCGTGCTTCTCCTCTCCCTACCTCCGAGGCAACCTCAGGAATGCGTCACCGAAGGAAGGGGACTGTGAGGGTACAGAGGACAGGTCAAGGGAGGAGGGGCGGATCACAGAACTTTAACATTCAAAGAGTAACTGAGTGAGCACCTGGTGGCCCCAGGGCTGGTATTTCCTACAGGGAACATCGATCCTAGTCTAACTACAGCGAGGACTTCCTGTGCTTGTGTTAGACACCAGTCTGCCTATTTGCCATTCTCACGAAGCCAGTCCTGTAGCTCATTGCCTGCTGTTGGAAGTACCCTTGAATGAAAGGGACAGGTGCCAGTCATGTGCTACTCTGGAAAAAGTGGACTAACCACTGGAAGCCTGGCACAACCAGAGCACGCCTGAGTCTTTTCTCCGTGGAAAGCTTTTTGTTACCACGTGCACATGATATGCAGAATTTCTCATGCCACAGACTTTACCACAGTTCTGGGAGGGTGACAGTGTGGATCTTAAATGTCTTCCCAAGTTCCATCTTTTAGAAGTCTAGTCCCGGGGAAGCACTCTTGGAGCTTGTGGAACCTTTAAGGGGCGGAGCCTAACAGGAGGATTTTAGGTCACTGAGGGCATGATCCTAACTCTACCCCTTCTTTTTTCTGTTTTTCACTTCCTAGCCATGACCTCAGCAGTTTTATTCCACCCCAAGGCAAAGGAGATGACTGATCACATACTAGAACATCCAAAACTGAGCCAAAAAATGCTTTCTCTTTAGAAGTTGATTGTCAAAGGTGTTTGTTATGGTGACAGAAAGCAGACAAACACAGGGCAACCATTAGATATAGCAGCTGTAGTTAAAGATTAGAATCACTCTGAAGAGGTTGGGTATGATCAAGCCCAGAGATTCTGTTTTCACAGGTCTGGACAGGGATGCAGACCAGTGAACCTTGCAGCTGGGGCTGAGAACTACTGACATAGAGGGTTTCAAGTCGCTGAGAAAAACAGTCATCCTGCAGTTGGAGAAACAGCCTCAGAGAGTGAGTTGATCTGTTCAAGGTCCTCTGCAGACTTGTCTCTGGATTCTTATCTAAGAACTGCATCTTAATTGCCCCCGATAGAAAAAGATGGTTTTCCTCAAAGGGCTCACAGGCTGTCTGTTGGTTTCTAGATTTCATTTTGCTCTTGGAAAAGTTAAGGAAGGAAAGTGCCAAGGATCCTACCTGGGTTCTCCAGGTTTCCCCACCCGTGTGTCTTTGGGCAGGGGAGAAAAGACCATGGAGACAGAGGTTTACACACGTTTCCCACAGGGGAACATGTGTACTACACATTTTTGGGCTTCCCAGGAAGCTCAGCCAATAGGCATTTATGTCTCTCTTTTTTCCCTCGTCTGGCACAAGACCAGAGCTCCCTGCTGCTTGGAGAAGCCAGCCCTCTCCAGCTGCTTTCAATCACCCACCACTACCTTTCCCGAGAAAAGCTCACCCCAGGACCTGAAAGAAAACTGCTTATCACCATGTGGGGGACATCTGAGCCACAAAAGCAGGCTTGAACGTGAACTTCCTACTCGAGACTTCTTAAGGCCCGCTAGAGCCCTTTTGTATATTATGAGGGGAATAATTTTCTCTTGAAGAAAGAAGACCTAGTACAGCAGCAAGACCCACGTGTGTTTGGAGAACTCTGAGTCCTAAACTTAGGACTCTTCCTGCGACTGTCTTGAGGGTGCATGGAAGGGGCGTCCACTGCCACAGGGATGGAAGGAAAGAGCTGAACTCAGGGGCATGATCGCCTGAGTGACCGTATTACAGCAAATGAGAGTGCAAGTGTGAGTGCAAATAAACGCATGCACGCGCACACGTGCATGCACAGCACAATACACACATGCAACACGCTGCACACATAGTTCACACGTGCAACAAGGTATAGTTTGTGTGTGCTCAACACATTTCACATGTGTACTCAGTGCAATACACGAAGCGAAACATATATGCACGCCCTACACATGCATGATCCACACACAATCTACGCACCCACCTAGGTTCTGAGCACGTTGTGGAGCACTTCCAGTAACCAGCCGGCAGGGGGCAGCACGGCCAAGGTTTCAGGATGAGTGTGTTCAGGTCCAGATTCACAAGCATGAAGGCTCAACCAGTTTTACAACCTGCATCCAGCGCTTGCTATGTGCCAGCACTGGGCTAGGTGCTTCCAAGTGGAAGAGGACAAATACATCTGTCCAGGGAGGAGGGAGAGCGTGTTATCCAGAGTGTACCTGTGCCCGCTGCAGGCCCCAGGGCTGGCCTTGCACAGGAGAGCTGCTGCCTTCCTTCCAACTCTGCCACTAGGGAGGTCTGGGGTGCTGGCGGGGCCACCCGGGCTCTGTCCCTTTCCTAACTGGAAATAACTACCAGTGTTGTCAATAGAAATACAGTGTGAGCTGAAGATGCCAGCCACGTGTGCTAGCATTTCAGCGTGTATGATCATCAACTCTGGGGTGCATGCGTTTGCACTTACACAAGGAAGCACTGTTGGTAGCAGTCAGACTTTAAGTGCTCCTTGGTCACCTGTGGCCTGTGGCTACTACATGGACAGCAGCATAGGACTACGGCTCTAATTCTCAGTCTCACTGTATGTGAGCATCACTGAAGAGTGGCCAAAAAATTACCTGCTTCTGAAGAAAACTACAAATACAGTGCCCAGCCCACACAATACTAATTCTACTCTGAAAGTCTAAGTTTATCACCAAAATACCAAGTGCCAGCCTTGCCTACTTTTCTTCCCTTTGCCAGTATGCAACCCACCCCCCCGACCTGCATACACAATTTGGAGTCGAACTCAGACTTTCACAGGATCCTTTTTATTACAAATCACAAAGTAAAGGGACAGAGCGAGGTGGGACAATCACATTCCTCTACCTTTCTTCACCGCTGGACACTGCAGGTCCCATGACTCTCGGCGAATGTCCCACAGGGAGCAGCTCTGTCACTTTCTCTCTGGCCCCCAGCAGATGCTAAGCCCAGGAAGAGCCTGCCTCTTGTCGCTGTCCCTGCAGGCCTGTCCTTTGGGGATGGGGACACTGCAATCTTAGCAGCTTCAGCTCTCTTGTCTCCAAGCAGCACATGGAGCTCAGTCTCTGCGTCCATGGTCCCTCCACCCTGGAGGACTCAGGGTTCAGGCTGTGGTGGGCCAGCCAGAAGCTGGGGGTCGTGGGGTCCTTGTCTGCCATGGCGCTAGTTAGTGGGGCAACCCAGGTGATTGGCATGGGTTGGCCGCTTTCCTGAGGGGACATTCCACCACTGGCCATCCGGGTGAGGGAAATCACTGTGAGACGAGTGGCTGAGGGAAAAATCTCCCGTACTTTGGGTCCCTCAGACATGCAGATAATAGGGCAAAATTCTATTAACAGAACTGAAGACTCATTTTAAAACAAACAAAGCAAACCCCTAATTACCCCACCCAGGTTAGAGAAGAAAAAGGAAGCTTGGAGAAAACACTGCCTTTAGTTACGTAGCTTATTTTCTAGATATTAGTATCTCTCCTGGTCTTAGAAATGTCCCCAACCTTCCTGAGTCTTAGCTGCTTTGTCTGAAAAATGGGGATAAAGGTTGCTCTGCTGTGTCTGGGATGCAGGGTGATTGTAAGAATGGGTTATGAAAACTTTAGCTGGAAGTCGTCAGGGCTGTGATGACACTGAGATTTTTGCCCCACTTGTAAGCTGACGAGAAACTCGCAGCATCATCAGAGATGTTGGAAGATGCAGACTCCTTTTCCACTCACAGAAACAGAAGTGAGCAGGGTCTTGATGCAGGAGCCCTGGCTCCCTAGACCCCAGTTTCCACCAGGAACTGTGAAGAGGCCCAGTGAGACCCTCACACAGGTGCGAGCTGCAGGAAGGATGTCACACATTCCAGGATGGGTGGCAAGACTGCCTGACCTGTGCCTCTGAAGGAGATGCTGTCCATAGTTCAAGGGCAGTGAACCAGCCTGTCCTTTCTGCTGGGGCAGACTGTCTCTGTCTTTCCAGGTTGGTCACTCTGCAAAGACCCTTGGAAAGTCTGAGTTGGCTACCAACTCCCCTGTAGCACATCAGGCATAAAGGCAAGCCACTGTGCTAGTCAGCTCCTCACTGCTGTGACAGAGTACCTGAAAAAGCCAACTTAGAGAGGAAAGGATATTTTGACACACAACTTCACTCTAGGGCCGTTTGACTGTTGTTTCTGGGCCTGTGGTGAGGCAGAACCTCAGGAGAGCAGAGCAGGGCAGGAGAGACCTTCACCTCATGGAGACGGGAAGGAGGATCGGGACGAAGCATAGCCTTCAAATGCTGCCCCATAACCTGCCTCCTCCAACTGGGTCCCATCTCCTCCAGTGTCTGTAGCACCCTTAACCCCTGGCAATCGCTCTGCAGCTTCCAAGGCTGAGCCCACGTGGAAGGAGCTGGCTTTGTTCCTTTGTCTGACTCTGTCCACCATCTGCTCCATCATGCTGGTCTGGGGTACTGAGGGTTGCACAGGAGTTCACAGACACCTGGAGTTCTGGGAGCTGCCCCAGGTGGGGGAGAGCAGGACAGAGAGGCAGGAAGCTGGGGAGCCCCCGGCCCTCACTCTGGTGGTGTATCCTGCAGGATCCATGCCTGATAGAGTCTTTCTGTGCAAGGAGGGTAGTGGGGCGGCACAATATGTGTCCTGGTGCATGTCGGGGGGATCCTTTTGCCTGGAAGGGTTTGCATGATGCACCAGTCCTGTGCTGTCCGCCTGCAGGGCTCAAGGCTGGAGTGGGCCTTGTGTTACCTTCCCACTAATGAAATACCCAGAACAATCCATTTATGAAGAGACTAGGTCAGGCTCATACTTCTGGAAGCGCCAGGCCAAAGCTGCTCAGGAGGGCAGCACATCATGCATAGCATACGACAGAATGAACCGCTCATGTCACAAGCCGGGAAGCAGCGAAAGGTCGCAGGCAGGCCGGGGTCCCTCAACCCCCTCAAGGGCACACCCCCAGTGACCCGAAGAGGCTGCATAAGCCCCTCCCCCAGCGCCACCCAGGCGCCACACCTTCAGCACAGGAACTTAGGGTGGCCCACTTCACCCCAGCAGGGCTCCTTCCCGGCCCTCCAGGCTGACCACTGACCGGCACGGACCGAACCTGCCCAGCGTGGGGTGCCGAGCTGGGCCCTTCCCAGGCACCTGCTTACGTGATCCTCCCAACTGCCCTCCGGGGGTGACACAGCCCCATCACCCAGTCCGTCTGGCTCTAAGGCCCACGTGAGCCAAGTTATCTGCACAGTGACACAAATAAAACTCAGGGTCCAGAGCGGGACCCTTTCAAAGCCTTGCTTTTGTGCCAGCCATGGACCCACGTAGCTCAAAGGGGACCCACAGGTGAGAACACGCAGGTTCTGTGGGTGAGAAGGGCGAGCAGTCTGCCCGCCACGCTGGGGAGCGGATCCGTCAGTGCGCGGGCACACGCTGCCCTCTAGCGTTCAAACGCCCGCAGGCGCGTGCTCCGATCGATCCGGCTCAGGGGCCCAGGGCTAGGACCTGCCAACCCGCGGGGCCGCTGTGGGGCGCGGCACTGCCCGCAAGGCTCAGCGGGCTCCACTGCAGGGATGGGACGCTGTCTCTGAGGGTGGCCTGTGTCGGCCAGGCTTCCTCATCTGTCACATCCAAAGCCACTCATCCTGGTGTCTAAGGATAAGCCTTGAGGGGGACTGGATTTCCCGATGGGTTCCACAAAGCTGAGCTGTATTTCCTGTTCCCTTCCGTGCCACCATCCCATCAGAAATCAAATACATTTTAAAAGAAACTCATCAGACCCCAGCACCTACTCTTCAAAGTATGAATCCCCCCCACCCCGCCGCAAGATTCTCACCTCCCACAAGGAGCATCCAACAAGCCCCTCCTGACAGCGCCTTCAGCTTCCTGAGAGGATGACTCTTCTCCGTCGAGTGGGGTACCAGACCCAAGCCATGGTTCTGTGACTTGCAATTTCTTTAGATTGAGAGAAAAATGAAACCCTTAATAAGCACCATCTATCGGAAGTACCCAATTTAATAAAAAGAATCCACGGTAAACAAAGTTTTAAAAATTCTGCAGTTTATCTGATTTTCATGGTACAACCTTCTATGGGTAGGATGAATCTGAACCAGATATACTATGGGCACAGTTATAATTCTGGCAAAAATTCTCTGAGTCACAGATCTTTGTATTGAAAAGAACCACTTAAAAATTTGGTAGGGGGTCCCCGCCCATAATCTCAGCCTCCCTGGGGGCTGAGGATACTGAAGTACCCCACCACACCTTGCTGTGTTTTCTACTTCTGCGAAACAAATCGCCCCCACTCTTAGTAGTTTAAGAGAATAAGTGAGCTGAGTTTAGTGACACAGATCTGTAATCCCAGCACTCTGGGAGGCTGAGGAAGGAGACTGGTAGATATGAACCCAGTTTGGGGAGGGGGCATTTCATGATTTAGGGAGACCCTCTCTCAAAATTAAACACACACAGAAAAACAAAAAGGCTGAGGGTGTAGCTCAGAGCAAAGTCCCTGGGCTCACTATCCAGTACTATAAATATAAACAAATCTTTAATAAAAACTCAGCATTTGCTGTTACCCAGAGGGGGCAGGGTGACTCAGAGCTCTCTGGTAGGGTTGATGAAAGAGGTCAGCTGCAGGTATCT
>RJWT010043304.1:0-11973 GCA_004365215.1 Cuniculus paca | reverse complement strand
CTTAAGCTAGCAGCTCTGTCTAACCAAGTTACAACCCCCTTTTTATTAAAAAGTGTTGGTTATTATAACCTTACTTTGGGGTATTAGTACACACATATCGTATCTTGATCATTTTTGATACTCTCTCATTTCCCCTTTACTCTCTGCCCTTCCCCAGGTCCCTTTTTCTATCATCAAATAGTCTACCTCCCCATTTCCTATCATATCTCCTTTATTTTGCTCTTTAAATTATTTATCATTTACATTTCTCCTATAAGAGAAACTATGTGATATTTAATCTTCCATGTCCAATTATTTCACTTAGTGTGGTCTCAAGATCCGTTCATTTTCCTACAAATGACTCAAATATTTTCTTCTTCATAGCTGAGCAAATACTGTAATATATATATATATATATATATATATATATATATAAGATTTTATTTATACCTTCACAAGTTTACAGGCATTTAGGATGTTTCCATAATTTAGCTATTGTGAATTGTGCTGATATAAACATTGATATGAATGTATCACTGTAATATGATGCCTTTAACTTGCCTTAAGATGATGCCCAGAAGAGGTGTTGCTAGATCAAATGGAATTTCTATCTTTAGTTTTTTGAGGAATCTCTATACTTATTTCCATAATAGTTGTGCTAGTTTACATTCCCAGAAAATGCATAGAAAGGTTCATTTCTCTCCATCGCCTCACAGAATTTGCTGTTTGTTGAGTCTCTGATGATAGCCATTCTCATTGGAGTAAGACGCTGTCTCAGTGTTTTGATACACACTCTCCTAATGGTCAAAGATACTAAACAGTTTTTCTTGTATTTATTAGACATATGTGCTTCTTTTGAGAAGTGTCTATTCATTTCAAATGACCATTTTTGATTGGTTCCTTTATTTTGAGGTTCTATTTTTTTAGTTCTCTATATATCCTAGATATTAGATCTGCTCTCAGATAAGTTAACCGTGAATTATTTCCCATTCTGTAAGTTGTCCCTCTATTCAGTTTTGGCTATTTCCTTTGCTATGCAGAAGCTTTTTAGTTTGATATAATCGCACTTGTTAGTTTTTGGTAGTATTTCTTGTGCAATTGGAGTTTTGCTGAGGCAACTTATTTACCTATCTCAACTCATTTACCTATCTCAACTGATTCAGTGTTTGTTTCTGTATCTATATTTTTTATCTACTTTGATTTAAGTACAGAGTAATAATGTGGGCATAAACTCATCTTTTTGCATGTGGTTATCCAATTTTCCTAACACCGTGTTAAATGGGTTATCTCCGCTGCAGCATTTATTTTTAGTCCTTCAGTAAAAATTCAGATTCATAAAGGTGTATAGCATTGTTTGTGGTCTTCTATTATATTCCTTGGTCTACATGTTTATTTTTGTGTCCATAATGTGCTACTTTTATTACTATAGCTTTGTCATGTATCTTGAAATCATTTTCATATCTTCTGCTTTGTGTATTTTGGTCAGGATTGCTTTGATTATTCTGAGTCTCGTCTGATACTTTACAAATTTTAGGATTGAACATCCTACTTTGGTGAAGATTGCTGTAAGTATTTTGACTAGAATCCTATTAAATCTGTACATCAGTTTTGGAAATATACCTATTTGGACAATACTGATCCTGCAAATCCAGGAAAAAAGATATCTCTCACTTTTCTAAAGTCTTCTTCAATCTCTTTATTCAGAATACTATTGTTTAACTTAGAAAAGTCTTTTCCCACCCTGATAAGATTGATTACTAGGTATTTAATTTTTTTGACGTGATTGTGAATGGGATTGTTTTGCTGATTTCTTTCTGAGTATGTTTCTTATTAGTGTATAGGAAGGCTACAGTTGTTTGCGTGTCAATTTTGTATCCTACCATTTTGCTAAATTTCTTTAACACTGTTAAGAGTTTTCTGGTGGGTATTTGGGGGGCTTTTTGATGTAAAGTTTCATGCCATCTGGAAATAAAGATAGTTTGACTTGTTTTTCTCTTTGTGTCCCTTTTCTTTCCATTTCCTGGTTGTGTTAGCTAAAGTATGGGGCACTCTATATTAGAGGCGTTTCAAGAGCAGACCCTCTGATCTTGTCCCTGATTTTCGATGTAATTCTTTTCTTTTCCCCATTTAAGATGACCTTGTCTGTGGGTTTATCACACATGGCTTTTACCAGAAGTAGTATTCTCTCACATCTGTTTTCGCAGAGTTTATATCATGAATAAGTAATGAATTTGTCAATACTTTTTCTGCATTTTATGGAGATGATTGTTTGATTTTTATCCTGGTTTCTATTTATGTGTTATGTTACATTTATTGATTTACTTATGTTTTGGATAATTTGTTTCATTCTTTTTGCAAGTATCTTGTTGAAGAATTTTACTTCTATGCTCATTAAGAGTATTGATCTCTTAGTTTCTTTGTATGTTTAGTCTCTGTCAAGTTTGGGTATCAAATGGGGCAGATATGTTGACCTCAAAAAAGAGCTTGGTGGTATTATTTCCTTTTCAATTTCATGGAAAAATCTGAGAGGTATTGGCTTTAGTTCTCTCTAAAGTTCTGGTGAAATTCAATGCTGAATTCACTGCACTGAGCTTTTTCCCTCGGGGCACTGTGAACTTTTCCAAAAATGATACATTCACCAGACCTGGACTATAAGCAGTTCTACAACAACAAAAGCAGTCCCGATTCTTAAATATCCCTTATATTGGATTGTATCTGATAGGCCTCTTTATGTTGCCTTCCTGTTCTCGGGCATTATTTATCGCCCCACTGTCACAGTACCTGCAAACACTGGTGACAATATTTTGAGTATCTCATGAGCCCTGTTGCCTCTGACCTACCTGAAGGCCCTGTCATAATAACCCTTTTAACCAAGTCTATTGCTCGAAGAAACAGTTTGGGAAGGAAATATAATCCAATGTCATATGATCCAACATAGAGTTACTTTTCAACAGAAATTTTATTTTTATTTTTTACTATTTGGTGTAGTCTTTTTCTTTAATATTCCAGACTTTTTCAATATTTTAGATACATTTGAAATCCCACTTTTCAAATGAAAATTAATTCATATAGTGTGATAATAAAACAAAACACTTAGAATTTTCTTGGGAAACAGATACATTGTTTTCTGAATGATGCTGTAACAAATTGTGAGGAACATAGTGGTTTTAAACAGCACAAGTTTATTGCTCCACCATCTTGGATGTCAGTATTCAGTTATGAAAATGATTCTAAGTGTGTGTACCTATGAGGTGATCTGAGCAAAGATTCCATTTCTTTGCCTTTTCTGACTTTTCAAGTCAATCTGCAATTCTTTGCTAGTGACTTCTTTCTTAAATCATTCCAACCACTAACTTCTATCATCATTATCTCATAATTCCTACTTCAATTTGAGATCCTCCTGCTGCATTTTAATAAAAACCTCTCATAATCCCCAGTATTGTTAATTTAATAACATCAGCAAAGTCCAATTTTCCGTGTAATGTAACATAATCATTGACTCCTAAGAATGTGACTTGGATGTTTTGGGGAGTGTAGCATTTTATTTCTACATCACAGTATGTGTGGTTGATAGTATTTATGTGACAAAGATAATTTAGTATCTATATGAAGGTTCTATGCCAGAGGCAACAGAAACAATTAACAAAAGTGGTCAATCCGCTTATTATATACAGTCAGGTTAAACTGATAATTGGAATATTCCCATTGGTGACCTAAGTAGCATAGTAGTGATTCAACTGGAATTTCAATGTGTTTGGATTTGGGATCCACACTGGAGATTGGTAAAGCACACTTTTTGCTGTGTGTGAATGTTTCAAGGAGGGATGAGCTTGGGATGTATACCCTGTCTGTGGCCCCTTCCATTAGTTCCCCTGCTCAACATCCCAGCCACTATGAACCAAGCAACTTTTCTCCACCAGATACTTTTATCTTGATGTTTTTGCCTTGGAGTTGGTTAACCATGTACTGAATCTTCTGAAACCAGGAACTAAATTAAACCTTTCACCTATGCGGTGGGTATTGTGTACAGTTTCTCAACGACAGAAAGCTAACAAATACAATAAGTTGCTACCAGAGAGGTGAGGCCATTGCTGCAACTGAACATGACCATGTATTTTAGGAGAATTTGAAAATAGTTTACAGCAGGAGTTTTGAAAATTTTGGAGATACTGGCTGGTAAAGCCCTAGAATGTTGTGAGCTGTGCTTGATGGGCGATACTGGATTGAGTTCAGAAGAATGAAAAGTTTGTAAAAGGGTAGACAGTAAAAACCAGGCTCAGATGTTTTGGTTAGCAACAAGGACTCCATTGGTAACTGGACTAGAGGGCACATGTGTTATATAGTGATCGAAAAGTTTTCGACGTCTTACTTATGTCCTGAATTATTGTGGGGAACTGAGATTAAGGGCATTGGATTAATTTATTTGGCAGAGGAAATTTCAAGGCATCTGAACTTTCAGCCTGTGGTGTGGATAGTGCTGGCTGCTTTCATGCAGATTTATAGTGAGAATTGGGCAAGAGGTAGAGCAAAAAATTTGAAAAATTTACATTTTATTTCAAAGGAATCATGTGTAAAATTGGAGCCAAATTAGCTATGGTTCCTGAAGTGATTAGAACAATTAAATAGAAACGTTGTATTTTATAAGGAACAAGAAAAAAGATGCTGTGAGGGCATTTCAGAAATCAGCAAAACTCCATCCACTGCAGACTCAAGGGTGCAAAAATATCAAGAGAGGAGTTCCTGGTACCCCTGCTTGTGAGGGGCTGCCTAAGGAGCTGGTTCTATGGGATTCATTTCACTGTGGTCAGACCTACAGAAACTCAGTAGCTACTGCAGCCATGACCTAAGGAAATCTGAATAATTATTCCAACTGTAGGAGGCCTTGGAATTTTCCACACAGTGCTGGTTTTATTGGCATGCAGAATACAAAAGTTGTGTCTTCAAGTACTTTTTACCCAGATTTCAAAGGAAGGTCTGGAAGGCCAAGCAAGCAACTCTTATGAGAGCAGTCAATGAAGGAGTGGGAATGAATCCAAAAGTGCAATGAAGACTCCAGGAAGTTGATGTTGCAAGGAATGTAGAAAGTCTGCTAAGAAAAAGTGCCATGAATGGTGTGAACACAAGAGAGAGGTTTCATGAACTGTAACTGCCAAAGTCATAGATATGGGTCTGCCAAAGTTCTTCGGAACTCTCATTTTGCCACCATGTGCTCCAAATTCCATATAAAGAGCTATAGGATTTAATGTTTTCCCTACTGTGTTTGGTCTTGCTTTGCTCTAATTATTTTCTATTGCTCTATTTCTTCCTTTTGGAATGGGATTGTTTCCCCTGTGCTACTGTACTGTAAAATTATGTTAACTGTTTTTGATATTTACAGAGATTCACAGCTAAGAGTTTGCCTTGAGTCTCAAAGAGACACAGACTTGAACTTTCTAAAAATTCTGAAACTCTTGAGACTTCAGAGAAGGGATTATTGCATGTCTGGTTATACATGGAATAGCTCTGTAATGGTAGGTTTGAAGATTAAGAATGGCTGAGGGAGTTGTGTTTGAATAGCAAGATGAAAAGGGGTGGGATGAGATAAGGTAGAATTTTACCTTGACTGGATTTGAGATTCGTTCAACTGATTGGTGGAGGCCACTTCTGGTTGTTCCTAGGTGGGTTATAGAGGAATGACCTTGAGATCTATGTCTGCTCCTGGCCTCTTCCACTCTGACACTTTAACTACGTAGCTTTACTTTCTTATTCTTCCACTATGAAGTTTTTGCCTTTGAACCTGCCAACCATGTAATGAATCTTTTGAAACCATGAGCTAAATTAAACGTATATATGTTTTTTAGCTTGTGCAGCAAGTATTATTACCCAGCGACAAAATTCTAGCTAACACAAGCAAGGTATGAAAATTATTGCTGTGTACTATAATAATTTGAATACTAGTCATTTTTAGTGAGCTCCGTACACTTTTAAGGGACAATCTCATTTCCTTCAATAATTTCGCAACCTCTAAATCTGTCTTAGTGCTTGAGTTTTACTAAGTACTCAGTAAAATTTGCTTGACTATTGATATAGCATAAAATGGATATTTTCCTTAAAAGATTTTTGGAATTTTGAGTAAGAGAAATTTCACCACTATTACTCTGATTTATCTATAGTTTTGATTTATTTGATAGTTTTGATTTATATGTATTGTGGTTCATTTAAAATGAAGAAGAGAAATGTGCCAGAATTTTTAAGATTCCGTAATATACATAAGATATTTTATACCAAGGCAGGTAGCACAAAATGACTCAAAATAAATAAATCTAGTAAAATTGAGAAGGGAATGGTTAATATGTAGATGAAAATGTAGAATTTTAAATATGAACATTAACATATAACTGTAAAAGTGTGAGTTTAAAGAAGAGTACTAGACTATATCAGAATAAGATGCAAACTTTGGTTCTGAAATTCATATTTATAAATAAACAGCAAATTAGTCATTAATAATGCATCATTATTTATCACTAGAGATTTATCTTGGGACATATTAGATACTCATAAATTCTAACTCCTTCCAATTTAACACAGGAAATGTACAACTTGGAGATCATATGAAGTCTGAATTGTTTTTAAGTGAATGAAAAATAACTGACTGGCAAAACCTTCTCAAATTAGAATAGTGCAAAAAAAAAGTTTCTGGCATCAACATTTTTAACGTTTTTAGTATCTTTCTTTAAATGATTTAATTGCATAACAATATTTAAGACAACAGATTTTATTGCCCATTTGTAGGCCCTTGTTCCAATAATTGTTTAGTAGTGCAGGCAGCATAGGAAGAAAATTGTATACCTCAGCTGCTGTCCTCCCTGTGGCAGTAATGAAGTCCCTGTAGTAATCTAATTGTATCGACTTAGCAGGAAAGTGGAATTATAATTGACAATATAAAGCCAAGCAAATTGCACTATCAGAGCAAACATGCTGACTTAAGTCCCAATGACATGAGCATCACAAGTACTTTTTTATTAGCTAAAGTTTATCTTCTTTAAATTATTAATCTTTCAAACATCAAATTTGAAATCTTATCAAACATAAGATTAAAACTTTGAATTTTACTTTGTGATATCGTCCATCCAAAGTAAAATGGGTTAGAAAATGGGTTAGAAAATGCTGATGAACTGAATCAATATCCATTTATACCAACATCTAATAAGATTCATAAAGTATGAATTCAAGAAAGAAAAACATTGAAATACTTGCATCACAGATTCTGATTCCATTTTGTGTATTTATTTCCATTTTGAAGATAATAAATCTTTTTCAGTGTTTTGAAATGTCTTATACTTTTTAAAGTAAGATTTTCCAACTCAGCTAATAGCAAACCCAGAATATATCAAAGATCTGGAAATGCACATTAAAATATGAAATATATGAATAAAATATTAGTGACTTATTTAAAATGGACCTGTTATTAAAGTTAGAAATTTCATAAAAACATATTAGCTAGTTTTCAAATAGATTTGTTTTGCAATTCCTGGAGGTTTCAGAGAAAGACTCAAAGCTTTAAAAGAAAATGTATACAACCTGTACTTTTTAAATTTTATTTTCATTAGTACACGCTTGCAGTTCATAGTGATTAAATTCGTCAAAGAGAGATGGTACAAGTTCATAACGCATCTTAATTATTTTTATGTTTCATTCTATAGAATTTATTTAACATTATTAAAAAGGGTTGTGCTCTTTTCAATTATCTCTACTTATAAACAGAAAATAAAAGGCACTGAATGCTGCATAAATTTTATCACATGCCCCTTGTCTCTTGTCCTCATTTGTCACCTACTATACAACTCTGAACAAGTGTTTTGGAATCTCATGTTTGTCTAGAAATAATTAATGTACAGCATTTTTGAGCAAAAAGTGTTGCACAAAACACTAAGTGTGTTTTATTATTTATATTATAAAATTTATTTATTGCACACATTAAGAGATAAAGAGAGAGAGAGAGAGAGACAGAGATAATAGATAGAAATCAAGGAGTGTCCATCATTGATTGTGCTAATGCTCTTAACAAACTTGAGCCAGACACACCATTTATTGTAAAATTCCTTTGTTTAAGGTACTAGAGTCTTGGGGTTTGCTTGAATCCTTTATTTTCTGAGTAACTGAGCGCTTTTCTTGAAAAATGTGTATTTCGTTTGGTTTGGTAACAGACACAAAATTCTTATAAAAATATCTAAGCAAACTAAATTTATGTTCTTAGGTAAAAAGGATTTGAGATGTATAGTTATAATTGTAAATATATATAATGTAATTAATTCTACTTAAAAATGCAGTTATAGCCCTATTTTCTAAACGTTTTTGTTTAAAATTAAGAGCCACTTAAAAAGATATGATTCATGAAGTATTATAAAATATTTATCAGGGAGCAGTGAATGTTATTTTGGGTTTGTTACAAACTTGACCCCTAAATCAATTTATAACATAAAACATTTTACAAACCTTGATAGGGAAACTATTTGCTATATTATTTCAGTATTTATTGTTCAGGTATAAACAAAAAGAAGGCTTTTCGTTGTGCAGTTGTTGATTCAGTTTTATTAATTTATTTACTGCATTTAGTTTTGGTTGTCATTTAAATATCAAGGACCTAAGACATTAACAAATTGATAAACTAGTGACAAAATATAAGGTTTGCTTACTATGAGATTGAGGGCATATAATCTATTTCTGTCTACAGAATCTAAAATGCACTGCTGTGGACTGTCACTTTTGTGGCTAATTAAAATGACATGCACAGTTAAAAACTAATAAAAATATAAGCAAGATGTAGGCATATCTTAAAGTGGAATGATGCATAATGCTAATTAACTGAAGGACCTACTTTTGGGTAATTGTTAGAAGCATACCTGCGGCACTGCCTGTTTAATATTTTTTAAAAAATGTTCTGGCTTTATAAACTGAGCACGGATTGTTTCTTCTTCCTTAATTGCGATAGTTTTTTTTAACTTTAATAAGAATATAGATATTTTCAAAATAGTACATCAATCCTGTAATATTTTCTGTTGTTTTTAAAGATTGTTCTTTTTTTTAACCTTACTGGCCATTTATTTTTGTTTCACAAATTATTCATCTTTCGCACAAATTTTTTAATTCTAAACTACTAGGAATCTGAAAAAGCAAAAGCTGAGACATTAAAAATTAGTTCTTATTATACCCTTGGCTATATTATACCCTTGGTTTGATTTGAAACCTATCATCACAGCAGTTTAAAAAATTTTAGTAGGTAATAAACTTTATATAATATGTACACAAAAAAAGATTACAAGTTGCATTTACTTGGTGTTAAATGCTAATGCCTAACTTTGAGATTTGTTCTCTGTTGTAAAATAAAGGAGTGAAAAAAAAAATTAAACTTTAGTTGATTTATTCTCTTAAAAGTAGGCATGAGGTTTTGGAAATAATTTGATGTTCTAAACTGTATATTTTAATGAACTTATTTGCATGATATAATTAAATAATGTGACATAATTTGCATGTTATGTAAGTGATCCCTACTCTCAAACAACTTTATTCAGCTGTCAAATTTCCTTTTTAGTTATCTCCTATCTTAGTAAGATTTAAGGTAAATAAATTGGCTCTCAAAAAAATGGAAAAAAATCAAATGATAAGTCATTTAAAATAGTATATGATATGTTTAAACTATAAATATTTAAATATTAAAGTGATGTAAAATACTTTCTAATACAAATATCATCATCTACATAAACATGCCATTTTGATCACAATGATTAGACATTCTGAAACACTTCATTAAATAACTTTACTTTTCATCTCTGCATTTATGGAAATTGATTTAGATTTATACTTTACTGAGAAATTAAATAACAACCACCATGTGATCATTGCATGACAAACTGAGAATGATTCAAAGTTTCTTATTGGAATATTCATGTTTTGCTAGAATACAGAATTGGCAATCACATGAATGCTTTGCTTTGTTTTCATTGAGACACCTTATTTTCTACAATAAATAATTATCTTTGAATATCAAATATATGGACTTCTTTTTCAAAATTTAAACTAATCTTGTAATATTAATTTCAATTATTTTATTTCTAATTTAGTGAATCTACCTGATAGATTTTTTTTTAAAAAAGACCATTTGCATGTTGTAAGCAAAACTTTATTTGTTTATTTATTTATTTTTGCGGCACCAGGGCTCAAACTCATGACCTTGCACTTGCTAGGCAGGCGCTTAGACCACTAAGGTAAATCCCCAGTCCTTTGAAAGCAAAACTTTAAAGGATACTGAAATATTTTAGTAGGTTCATTTTTGCATGGGTTCCATTTCTCCTCTCCAAAAATAATTAACATTCCCGTGTTTTGGGGGATGCAATCTGCCTAACATGAGGTTAAAGCATATTAAAATAATTCTGTAGCGCTATGTGATAAATAACAGAGGAAACGGCAAAGAGTCTAGGTATAACAACTGATCATTTCAAGAGGTGAAAGTAGAACTAAATATTATGAAGTTTTATTCATCAATAAATTTGACAATATTCAGAGGGCTACTGCTGAGGGAAGCAATCGACTAGAAAATATATAAAAATAAATGTTTTTGAAGCTTATATTTGAGTGATAAAAATAATTATATAAACAAGAATGTTTTGAAATATAGAGTAAATCCTAAAGTTAAATTTTAATGATGCTTTATTGACACACTAATAACAGCTAATATTTTTCGTAAAGTTTGGCTAAGTTCAGGGACCGCTTATGTAGTGACATTTTCAGGGTACTTTCACATTTATCCTGGGACTTTTAAACATCCTTACAAAGTGAACTGAGTAAATTTCAGTTGTTCTCTTTCATATACCCCGTGTCTTAGAAATACCTGGGCTTAAGATTTATGAAAACAAACTAGTTACAGAAAGTCTTACAATTTATGTTAGTTTGATTTATTCCCTTAAAAGTAGGCATGAGGTTTTGGAAGCAATTTGATGCTCCAAACTGTATATTTTAATGAACTTATTTGCATGATATAATTAGATAATGTGACATAATTTGCATGTTAAGTAAGTGATCTCTACCAGCAAACATTTAATCTGTGTCTTTATGTGGAAATGTTTATAATATTAATTATTTTATAATTAGTATGATGGGAAAATGAATCTGATACATGAAATTACATAATTCACTACCTATTACAAAATATGTAATTATTATTTCATCTGTCATTCTCCCTCCTTTCTTTCTCAGTTATGAAATTCTATATTATTGGCAATATATTAGATATTGAACCAAAAATTAAATTTAGCTTTATTTTGGCACTAAAGAATCCACAGCTCTTTTATTTTTACTTTTTTTGTTTTTCTCAAATTCTAATAATCATAATCTATTCTTCAATAGTTACTTTGTTTCCTGGTGTCCAACTCCTCATCTATCTCCTTACATCATTTCTTACATTCATATTTACAGTATATAAATAATATTTATCTGACTATCAGTTGTTACTCCAATCTTCTTTCTTATACTTATTTGACTGACTTTATTGTAAATTAAAAACCTTTAACCTAGACTATGTCTTCCAAGGTCTCGCAAAAACCATGTCATGAGAATAAATTCAGAGTAATTCTCAATCCACTTAGGACACAGTAATCATTTGCACATTCCACTGTCCTTGACTTTCTCATGCTGCTATGCCTGCTGCCCTGGGGAATCAGACCATCATCTTATTCATGGAACACCTATCTTCCAAAGCTCGTTTCTGTCCCATCTCTGTCTCTCAGTCAAACAACTAGTGATACATAATTCTCACGTTTGCAATTTAAATCTGCATGGTCTGTAGCATTCATTACCTAAATCCACCATTAACATTCAGATAGTAAAGGAAACCGTGAATGCCCAAAGAACAGAAATGGGACTTTACATTCTTTTATCCCTGCCACCATCATGCCCCGAAAAAAACCATTTTGCAATGTTACGTCGAATACTTTGCTGTGTTAGACAAATTGTTAGAAA
>RJWT010043303.1:0-11981 GCA_004365215.1 Cuniculus paca | reverse complement strand
GTTTATTCCTATGTCCCAGAGACATGAAGCCCCTTTAGAGCAAATAAAAAGTGAAATTAAAAAAAAAATGGAAAGCTATTAAGAGAAAAAGCAGAGTCTAGGTACAGAGAGATTACCACGTCATGAGATCATGAGATTCAGTGTTTGGACCCACCAACTGGATGCTTGCAAAGGAAGTAGAAGATTGAGATCTCTGCTGTGTGGTGTGGATTCTGGAAACATGGCAGCCACCTGAGTTAAAGACTAAGGGAAAAGCTTAAAGGAGACCTTTTAAATCATCACATATTGTCACTAAGTAGCTTGGTCAACTTACAGTCGGGCTCATGCTTGATTTTGTGTGCTATTCATTGACTAGCTCCTACTATCTTTACGGTCATAGTAGGATCCAGTAGGACAGAATTCAGAAATGAAGGGAGTCTGACGGACTTACAGCCATGGAAATGTATAGGCTTACAATCACCAAGAAGGACTCTTCTTCCTTCCTGACTCCACACTGTTCTTTGGCACCACAATGGTTAACAGCATTTGAGCATTAAATTCACCCATGAATTTTCCACATTGTTATTTTTTAAACTAAAGAACCACAGGATCCACAGTCAGTGGTGAAAGGTTGAGAGCAGGCAGGTGGCAAACCAATTTGTTCGCGAATTCTGCATCTGAGGTGTTAAAACTGTCATGCTTTTGTTTGCAGGCTTGTAGGTCTAAAAAAAAAAGTGCAAAGTAATTTGGAGAAAGGTACAAAATGGGAAGTGTCCCTGTCCTGAATAAGACTCCTTAGTTAGCTTCTAATTTACGTAATAGACAAAATATGGAAGAAGAGTCCCATATTTGGTAAATGTAGACCTGCGCTTGAGGACTTAATTAGTTAGTAGTTCTGTGTTTCTGAGTAATTCACTTACCCTTGCTCCTTAGTTTTCTCACCCATACTAATTGCATTTCATACACCTGGTCTTAATTGTAAAAACTAATAAATACTAACATACTATAAAATATAATATGCTATAATCTCTATAGTTTCTAGAGTTTTGTAAGATTTCTGTAAATAAAACTTATGATATTTATATAGTAAAAGCTCTGCTGAGACTAGATATAAATCAATAAACAATCTAAAGAAATAAAATTATTGTTTAACTGTGTTACATAGTATTTTCAAAGTCTAATATCACCTTTGAACTCAAGACTTCTGAGAGTACCACTTAATGTTCCATTTCACCTGCTGTGAGAGGTCAAGGCTGTGTGAAGAAAGAATTTCTATGTTGGCAAAATAATTGAGTGTGGGGTATGAGCTGGGATGATGTTCAAACCTGGGAACTCACTGAAGGTCATAAAGTGCCACCCCAATCCACCCCCCAAATATTTTCACATAGTAAGTTTGCCCAAGTCTCTTCTGGATTTGGATCAGTGAGAATGAACATCTTAGGTTCCTTTCCTTAATGGAATACCAGTTCACTAATCTGACTTTTAGACAAGCATCTATGGTCAGTGTGAACCACGTAAAACTACAGCTTTTCATCATTCAGTTTAAAACCATAGATTCCTGAGCCTCAGTCACACCTAGGCTAGGAACAGGATATGGTCATTATCAGCAGTTTTCCCTGTGGGGAATTTCATCCCACTAGCGTTTAAAAAGCGGTAGTTGTAATAAAACTCAAAGTCATACCAATTCTAACTCCTTTGGATTTGTGTACCCTTCTTTACCTGAAGCAAGGGGCCCACCAGAAGAAAAATAAAATAGAAAATCAGAGCCATGAACCAAAATTGACTCCTTGCTGCTATAGAGAAGCCTCATCACTTGCACAATTCTTCAAGGCTCACAGGCAGAGCAGAGCGGAACTGGCCTCTCCCTGTAGCCTTCCATTGTAATTCTAAGGGAGCTTCCGGCACACACACACAGATGCCCCTCTGAATTAGCCCATCTGAAGCCAGAGCTGTTGGAGTGAAACATAAAATATCACAGAGTTGATTTAATGGCCTTTAAATGTCCCTCCTGAGCGGCTGGGGAGCTCCTTGTCTGTGTCCCTATGCACTGTTGTGCTCGTAAAGCTGTCACCATTATTCGCTGCCCACCATCCTGATAGCATGCGGGTCACACATCAAGAGAAGGGGTGCAGTTCCTGAAGGGTTCTGGTGTGCCGCTGTGGCAGCCTTGGCCCTGGGCAATGCCTTGCCTTCTTTTCAGTGGTGGAGAACATGACATCTATCACCTC
Source organism: Cuniculus paca (assembly GCA_004365215.1). NCBI lineage: Eukaryota > Metazoa > Chordata > Mammalia > Rodentia > Cuniculidae > Cuniculus > Cuniculus paca. Next base: position 9,774 of record RJWT010043303.1, on the reverse strand, counting down.
AACATGCCTCTATGCAAACACTAGTTTTCTCTCTTTTAATTCTGAATGTTTATTTCTCTACCTGGCTGCAACAAGAATCTGAATTGATTCCAAATGTTTCTTGGTTCTGCCTTTGCCCTGGTGTTAAGTGACTCTTCCACATCTGTATATTTGTTAGAATATTTTTGTGGTGATTATTGTAGAAAATTGTTGTCCATTAAGTGCATGATGCAAGACATAAAGGTGAACTGTATACGAAATTTGAATTTTATAGTAGCTTCACATAAGGAAGTAAGAGCAAATGAGTGAAATGAACTTTTAAATATTTAATAGAACATTTTATTTAACCCAATGAATTCACAATATTATTTTAGCCTAGAATCAAAATAAAATTATTAACAAAATACTCTATTTTTTGGACTAGATCATTGAACCTGATATTTATTTTATAATTATAATGTTTTCCAATTTCAAAGAGTCACCTTTCATGAGATTCTACCATTTAGGACAGTGAAGATCTAGGCCAATAGAAATAAACAACGTAGCTAACAATTCTCTTGTCCATTTATTCAAACACATACGAAGCACTGACTGCACAGTGGACATAGTGGTGTGTCCTAGATTACAGAGACAAAAGACATCTAATATTTCTGTCCTGGAATTTATAATCAGTTAAGAGTGACACACAGTAAACAAGTAGAAGAAACTGACAAATAATTTCAGCCAACCATAAAGAGTATAAATAATGAAAAAGGTTGATATGAAAATAGAGTCACTCACAAAGAGAAAAGCAATGGATTATATCAATTTATAAAGGGTGAACCTCGGAACCAAAAAACAAATGACAAAAAATTTACATATTTATTTAGCTCTGTGTGTGTGTGTGTGTGTGTGTGTGTGTGTGGGTGTGTTACTGGATATTGTACTTAAGGCCTTTGCACTGAGCTATATCCCTGGCTTTTTTTTTTTTTTAATTTTGAGTTCGAGTCTCACTAAGTCGCCAACTTGTTCAGGCTGGGCTGACCTTGAGATATTCCTGTCTTAGCTGCCCAAAGTGCTGGGATTACAATATTTTTTCCTTTGATTATCTTCACAGCAACACAAAACTTCATAGGACCTACAAGGTGCTACATGGAATTTTTAACGGAATTTCTGATACACATAAGCACTAGGCTGAAGTGAAAATTAAACTTTCATACCTAAAATAGCAGGAAATAGGCCCTCAGGAAAAATATCTCATCCTCAGTAGCTGTTCTACCTCAGTAGCTGTTCAGTGTATGCTGATGGCTGGACAAGTCAATAGAGGAATATCAACCTTTTATTAACTTTGAATTTGAAATTCAAAAATGCATGAGGGGGAAAAAATGGTGATTCTACTTTTTGTTTGTTTTTATGACTGTCAGGTTTATTCTGATCTCTTTAAGAAAAAACATGATCTCTATAGTCACAATAATCCAGCAGATGGATCTACATAGTATATCAGTCTGTTTTCCTTTTTCAGAGACAAACCACGTGAAACTTACAAGCTAAAAGAATAGAGATTTATTTTTGGCTCATGACTTCAGAAGGTTCAATCCATGGTGAGAGGGGAGCGGCAGTGCAGAAACACTATGGCAGAGGACATGGAAGAGCAAAGCTGTGGCAGCCAGGAAGCAGCACACAGGGAAAGCATGCCAGTGAAAGAGATACCTCCCAAAGGCAAGCTACCACTGGTCTACCTTCAATTGGACCCTTGTTTCTTAATGGCATATTCAGCTAGGAACTACAATCAATCCAATGATTGGTGCAGTGTCCCTATGACCCAGTCACCTCTCCAAGAGTCTCTTTATCCATTAGTTGACAGTTAATATTAACAGGCATACCAGTGGAGTGGAAAAACAGAGATTTTTTTTTACCTGTTTAGTCATTTTATTCATTTTTTATTCATATGCAAAGAAGTCAAGGTTCAGAAAAAATGTGTTCTTAGGTACATATAATATAACATATGAAAATATATATGAATTTCATATATATTATATATAAAAATATATTTTAAATATAATATATGAAAATGCCAGGCCTTTCTATCACATATGATTTACCAAGATATACCTCAATGAAATAGAATTAAGAATATAACTGCTGCAGCCTCTGTATTTCAAATAAGTTAGACCTAATGTGTTGTGTTGTTGTTGCTGGTGTTTTTTTTTTTTTAAAGGAAATATAGCATTGTATAAAACTATGGGGAGATCATGGTTCAACTGATCAATATTTCCAGAGCACTAAAAGTTGATTTAGGAGAAGGGTCACCCATCAGAGTGTATTTTTATTGCAGTCAACTCTGGGTCATTAAAGAACAAAGATATTTCTAGAACTTGTATTTACTGTGTTTATCCATCTTTACTACTTTCCTTTACCTTCCTCTCTCCTTTGTGGCTTTGATCTTGCTAACTACAGTTCTACCAATAACAATTGCAGAATTGGTCAGTTTTCCCATTGCTGTAGAAAATACCCTATACCTGCAACTGAAGGGGAGAGCAGTTTGATACAGGGTTTTGGAGGATTTAGTACCATGGTTGGCTGGCTCCCAAGTAGGAACAGTGTTGCTAAAGGGCAGGGCAGAACAAAGGTGCTTGGTTCTTGGAAGCTAGAAGCACAGTAGGGGAACAGCACCAGGAACCAGGAATAGGTCAGGGAGCAGATATGGATCTGAAGGTCACACATTCAGGACTCACCCGGACATACCCAGCAGTGTGTTTTCTAAATTTCTTTGGTTGATTTCAAGCCAACCAAGGTGACAGTCTAGCTTAACTGTCACAATTGCTGACATATTTTAACACTAACAAAATTTCAGACATTATACGACCCACTTTAAATGAAATGTTTCATTTTCTACCCAAAACAGTTTTTTTAGTTTGTAAAAATGTGTTATCCCATTTTATAGATGTAGAAATCAAGGTTAGTAACAATGTAAATATTTGCCCAGGATGGTAGAATAGTAATTCTCAAAAAAAAAACCTCAGGCTTCATTGATAGTTTTAAAATTTGTGATAATTCTGTGTTAATTTACCATTTTTGTTTTGGCAAATTACCCCAAATTCAGTGGTTTGAAATGACATTGTCAAAAAAACTATTGGACATATCTGTAATCTGAATTCTGCTTTATATTCAGTTGATCTGTGTGTCTACCTCTGTGTCAGTACCACACCACTTTAATTAGTGTAACTTACTTTAATCGATGTAGAAACACATCAGTGAGTAAGTTTTTGCTTCACTCATCAAATATAATTTAAAAATCTTACAAGAAGAGAAATATTTATTAGTTTTTGCAGGGTTTATGTCTTAGTTATTTTTCTCATTGCTTAGACAAAATACTTGACAACTAAAGTTAAAGGAGGAAACATTTATTTGGCTCACAGTTTGTAGTGGTTTCAGTCCATAGTTGGCAAGGTTGCACACAGACAGGCATCGTAGAGGAGAAATAGTTCATGGGAGGAAGAAGGTAGAAAAGTAAGCAAATAAGCAATCAAGCAAGTCACCAGGCAAGGAACAAAACAAGCCTCTTTCTGCCCCTTATATTGTATGCAGACTACTAGGATTAGGGTAGTACCAAGTCAATCAGTGTACTGATTTAGTAATCACCCACCCTTAATCCTAGCACCCTTAGTCCTAGCATTGCACCATGAATCAGTCAAACATTCCAGATTCAGTCACCTCTGAAAAAATACCACCCATGACTTCATGAGGCTTTGGAGTGATATCTAAGGCACAAGTCATAACAGGGTATACTTCATATTTTTGTGTAGAGTATTTTTTCTTTGTGTGCAGTATTGTTTGTTTGTCAAAAGACATGTTGATATCTTTTATTATTTCCTATCTATTTAGGAAGCTTTCTTTAGAGATTCATTTGCATAGGTTGACTAACAACAAATTATAGTTATTCTTGATTGGAAAATATCTTAATTCACATACATTTGTACAACAATTTTAGCTAAGTTTAGGATTCTGGGTTGCCAATTCTTTCATTTCAACATTTGAAAAATATTGTGCAGTTCCTTTCTCATCTTCATAATGAAAATGCAGTCACTTAAATTGTTTTCCTTTTATAAGCAAAATGTCCTTTTTCTCTTATTTTTTGCATGAGATTGTCTTACAGTTTCAAAAGCTTCATTATAATATGTCTTGGTGTGGTTTATTTGAGTTCCATTCTGTTTGGAATTTGCTCAGCTAATTGAATATGAATGTTAATATGCTAACAAAGATTAGAAATTTTCAGTCATCACATTTTTGAATAGTTATTTAATCAGACTATTTTTCTACTTTTTTGGAAAATCTGATAATAGAAATGTTAAGACTTTTCTTGGAAATTCCCTAATCTCTTAAGTTTTGTTATGTGTTCAAATCTATTTTCTTGTTAAGATCAGGAGATTTCTATTATCTTCCAGTCTAATAATACTTTCCTTGGTTCCCTCTGCTTTTATCTATATTGTTAATGGTTGATTGACCTGTTTTATTTATTTACTTTCAGATTTAAAATTTCCATTTAGTTTTTTAAATTTTCAGTTTCTTCTACTAAACCTCATTTTTCAATATATTTTAGTCATGTTCCTGATTTTAATCATGTCTCTTTTAAAATCATTGCCAGAAAATTCTATGACATATTTTTTTGGATTAAGATCTTCTTGGTTCTTTATGTGAAGTCATTTCCTTTCAAATTCAAATTTTGTAGTGTTATGAGAGTCTGAATCTTATTTATTTAAATCTTTTTAACTTTTTCTTTTCCTGGCACTACTTCAGGAAAAGAGCTACTGCTACATGGAGGCAGAAGTCTAGATTTTCTGCCTGGCCTCCACTGACACCAAGGGTAGAGTGTTTCATGTCACTGTTCTTTATCATAAGGTGTTACTGGGCGCCAGCTCCCTATATGGGCTCCTCTGATGCTGAGGAGAAGATGACCTAACTAGGTTTGGGTAGCAGAAAAAAAACTGATGTTCTAGTTGGTCTTCCCTGATTCCCCTCATTGAGAAGCACTAGAAATATTTCATAACTGTAGGCGGAGGTGTGGAAGTCCAGACTGTTCTGTGGTTCTCATGATACCATAAGTTTGGGGGATCCTTGTCAGATAAAGTGATAAATGTCCTAGGATTTGCTCATCTGACACCATTTCAATAAGGCATTGTGGTGTCTCTTCCTAGCCTCATTGAGAGTCAAAATGTAAGTTCCCCAGTCAGCTATTTTGTTGGAATACAGCAGTCATTCTTTACAGGGTTGTGTGTACTTGTGTGTGTGTGGTGTGTGTTGTAAAACAGCCATTTTCCTTGTTGTTTGCCAAGAAAAAGCAGGATATTATACTGGATTTTCTTACCTTTACTCATTGGTGACCTTGCATTGTCAGCTTCTTCAATTCAGCTCTGTGATAATGTGAAAGAGAGCCCGAAAAACTAACTATCATGCCACTCCTATGCTTCCAAGGCCTTCTTGCAATCACTCAATTTTCTCATATTCATTTTATAATTAATGCTCATGTGTTTTCACTCTGATGTCCATTTTCGTGAGCAAAGTTCGAATGGAACTGCCATGACCATTTATTTACATTTGTCAGCATATTGTTTATGGCTGCTTTCAAGCTACAATTGTAGAATTGTTCATAAAGTCTAAAATATTTCCTATTTCTTTACAGAAAAGAAAGTCTGCTGTCCCCATGCTGCTATAGAATATTTTCTGGAACTTACAGAAGCCCCTTCTTTATCCAACTCACTTGAAAAAGATCAAATTAGGAAGATTGATAAATGGAACATCTGTTCTATCTACACAGCTCAAATTCAGAGATCTTACTAATACATAAGAAGGGAAAAATTGATATTAGAGAAAATTAGCTGTTTTTTGCACACGGTATTGCAAAACTCTTCTCTCTTGAAATCTTCCAGCAGCTATTGAAAAAGCAAAAGTACACAAAAATTAGTTTTATGCAAGACAACCAAACAACTAATTAATAAAATCACAACAAAGAAACATTGTGAATAACCAAACATTGTCCATATTATATCACATTATCATGTTTATATTCAGCAGTAGCACATATAGTCTTTGAGAAATCTTGTAATTAACAGAACTATTGAACTTTGTTTAAACATTTCCCAAACTCATTTAATCAACCCCTCCTATTACTACTTGATATTTAAAATCAGCTCTGAAAATATCCTTTACAAAAGAATGTTGACAGGATATTTGTATGTTGTATTTTTCTTTCAGAGTTCAATATGACACACTACTAATTTGAGTTCTTTGATAATTCCTGCCTGAATGAACTCTATTTAATACCTGTACTCAGTATTTCTCAAACTTAGTTGACTGCAAAATTATTTTCCTTACACAAACCTTACCCAAATCCCCGGCTCTGACCTATATTGAATAAATGATTTTATGAAGGCCATTATTAAATTTTATTTTGCATTTCAACTAGGTAAAATAATTTGGTCACTTTCAAGACATGATTTTTATAACTTATTTTTATTAACATAATATGGGATGCTATGATATCTAACATTACCTACTAAAAATGATTAACTTTTCAAAACTATTAATTATTAGCAAACATTGATGAAAGGTGTATACTTATATATTATTGTGTGGCATAGAAATGCCATTCATTAAATATACCCAATGCATAAGCTTCCTTCTCTCTTTTTCACCAGGAGAAAATAGCTGTGTCTTATTTTATCACCCACCATAATAATGACAATAGCTACCATTTATTGATTTTCTCCTCTATGCCCAATTGATTACGTATATTTCATCTTCATAAAAGTCTCATGAAATAAATATTATGATCTTTAGCTATCAAAGTTGAATACAAGTTTCAGAGAGCTGAAGCTACATGCTCTAAAATCATACACCCAATAATTCAAACAATTATTTCTCCACTTTTAATGCTATCATTGTTTTACCATTTATTTTAAAATATGTTGTACATGGTGCTTGCACCCACCGGCCCAGGATAAGTAGCTCAATTACTCTCTATTAAGCTGGCTAAACTAGCAGAACAGACGCCGGCTTAGATTCAAATAGATTCTCTGTAGATAGAGAATCCTCTTTTCTCTCCTAGCCTGTTAAATCAGAAGAAGTGGGACAACTTTGGCTTGTCAGTGTGATCATTTATCTTGCCTGTTAATCAGCCTTCAACTTCTGTATCTTGCCCCTGAGAGGAACATCTTGTCCTCCTGAGCCTTCTGGCCATTGATACCTCAGTTTAAATTCTAAGAGATAGCCAGTGTATCAATAAAATCCCTAGTGTTAGCTTTTCCTCTGCATCATCAAAGAGAGAGCTATCAAGATGGAAGACATGATGAGGGCCCAGAATCAACAGGATTTGGTGCCTGCTTAGTGGGTAAGGAAGATACTGAATGAAAAACACGATTCAGCGGTGACTGTGTGTCTCTCTGTGTGTTGTGGGCATCTATTTACAAAAAACTGGGAAAAGGAACAGTGTATTTAATGATAGCAATGATGCTGCTGCTGACAGATGTATAGAAATATAGCATTTATTGAGAGCCTACTACTTATCAGGCCCTATTTTGACAACTCTATTAACTAATTTAATTCTTACAATAATGTTTTTAAGAGTATTATAACTATTCTTTTATTACTGATATGGAAACTAAAGTAGCGGAGATGAAGGATGCAGCTAGCATAAGGTAAAATTTTAAAAGAGGAATGAATCCAAAAGTTGATACTGTGTTGGAGTCCATAAGAGGAACAGGACATCCAGTCAGAGGATCCAGTTGGAGTTCTCTAATTCACTGTGTATGCTCAGTTTCACGTAATTAATGAAAGTGAGAAGTGGTAAACTTGTATCTGTGTTAGTGTTGCCCTGAACATTAGCCTTCTGACCTGGGACGTCCCCTAACTGCAAAGCAGGATTTACAAATAACCCATCACTCTCTGAGGTGCTCCCCTAAATGAGCTAAAGCATGTGAAACACTTGGCCCATATTAGACTTCCAAAGACTCCTTCTCTCCTGCCTTATCTCTTTTCTCCTTCATCTCTCCTAGCACAGAAATAGCTGCAAAAAGCAAATATATAAAGACTGTGATAATGTTGTATAAATACAAGCTCATTTATTTATAAACCTTCTTGTACCACTTTAGATTACAAAATAAATATATTTTTCAGTACACAGAAAAAAACAGAGTGAGGAAAATAAAATCACATTTGATACTAATATTTTTGACTATTTTTTCCACTATTCCTCTTAACTTGATTAATTAATTAATTTCCCATAATGCTAATACTACTTTCCTAGTGATATTTATATATCTTTGTGATTATTTCTTTAGGACAAATTACCTGAATTGGCATTCGGTGCTCAGTTTAGTACTTTTAACAAGTGTGTCCAACTTCTTTTACCGTAATGTATCGCTTTAACTAATGTGTAAGACATTTGAAGAAATCATTGTGTCACTTTTTTGACATCTCTCATTATAAATCATTTCTGTCTTTCACAACTTCTGGGACTGGGTTATGTACCACAAGAAATCTCAAAAAAAAAAAAAACCCAAACATGTAAGTAGAAATTTTATCATTTTTCATTTTAATAACAGCATGAAAAAATTCTTGTAATATTATTTCAGAGGATAAAAGTGTGACTCAAAACACTGTAATAATTCTGAAGCCCACTGAGTGCTCTTATGTAAGAAAAGACTATTTCTGTCCAACATCTAAAATAGTGGAAGAAAAATATACTGTGGATATGGGAGTTTGCTATCAAATAGAGCTTTGTGGATATGAAGAATTTCCCCCTTCCATTTGCAGAAAATGCTGAATAATCTTTCTTTAAGATTTGTTTATTTTGTTTACTTCACAACAAAATGCAGGTTCTATTCCTGTTTAGGTTCATAGAAGGTATATTCCACTTACCTACAGCCAAAAGGATTGCTGGATTCAAATTTGAAATGTGACACTGGGTAATGGACTTACTTGTTTTAGACCTTAGTTTCCATGTCTGAGAGGCATGGCATCACTGGACTGGTCTCTTTCATTTCTTTCCTCAGCTTTACGTACACTAGCTGTCCTTATCTTCCTCAAACCTTCCAGGCATCATTCAGAGGTCCACACCTAGGCCACCTCTCCCAATCCCAAATGGTGGATCCTTCCACGTGACTCATTGTTTCTGATCTTACTGCTCTCTTCCTCAGTATTAGATTCTCATAGTATCCAATTATTAGCTCTTTATTCAAATGCTTACCATTAAGTAACTCATTCCTCTTTGTATTATTCATACTGAAATCAAACACTGATTGGGAGTAATGTTTTTGACTGTTTTTGCACTAAATCTCTGTGGCCATTTTCACTGTTTTCCAGCAGCTCCTACTGTGTCCAGCATGAGCCAGAGTCTCAGAACTGAATGACAAAGAGCATAGCAATGAATGAATGAATGAATGAATGAGCAGACGTACACAATTTCAAAATATGCACTATCCTCCAGTCCTTGACATGGCTCCAAAAGGTTACTTTTTATGACTTTTATATATAGGGCTTGAGATTTCCAGACCAGAATAGTTTTTTGAGCTTTCCTCTATACCCAAATCTTCAAACCAGCTCTGGCCAGCAAGCCCCAGGCAAGCAAAGTATTATTAAACTCCTTAAGGAACTGTATTTCTTTTGACCAACATACTCCTTAAGAATAACAAAAGAGACTCTAACCCTCTGGGAGAACAAAAAAAGAAAAGGAAGAGGGGACTAGTTTTTGTTAATGATAGCAGTCACACACCTATTACATACACGTGCCAGTGATTATTGAACAATTTTTCTTTTTTA
>RJWT010043302.1:0-11974 GCA_004365215.1 Cuniculus paca | reverse complement strand
TCCCTAGCAGTGAGCCATTCTTCCACACCCCGTTCAGCACCACTGTGCTTTATATTCACACTGAAAAGGCACCGTGAGAGTGGTTAATGTGGTGCTGCCCTTTTCTTCTGTCCACTGTCTTCATTTGGCTGCCCTCAGGGTGCCCTGGCTACAGGAAATAGTGACCAGAGGCTTCCCATGCCTCTCCACCTTTCTCGTTGGAACTCTACCTCAGCACTTTTCCCCATTCCCTGCGAAAACTTGTCCTTCAGAAAGAACCACTCATTGTAAAATATAAGCCATTGCTTTCAAATATGTGTCAACCTCTTTGCTTTTGGGAAATTTGTATTTTAACAGGAGATTAGAAAGAAATGACCCCCTAATGGCAGAATTCAGTCTTGGCGACTGAGGGGTGGTTGTTTGAAGGTGGGATATTCCTATTGGCACCCTTGAAGCTGCAGATGCAGGGGGTCTCCCACTTCACCCACATGGAAAGTTAAGTTCTTATTCTTGGCCTACTGAGATTCCCCTTCCTTAAAAAAGAGAAGGCTGGCAAGTGAATTGGCAGCCTGTGGTTAGACTAACTGCTTCCTGAGACCAAGAATTACTGATTCTGTCGTATCGTTTGGTATTTTAGTAGCACTTATTGGTCTTAGGTCAGGTGCACTGTTTGCAGCAGATCTATGTCTCACAGTTATGGTGAAGTAAAGGCTTATACCATGGGCCTTTCACTTGTTTTTCAGAAAATCTGTCAGCAAATATTGCCTGAGTAACACTTCAGCTGTCTCTTCAAAGAAGTTCTGACCTTTTTGATTTCTTTGTCTTTGTCTACTGGTGTGCCACTGAGCAGTGGGCTTTGTGGGTATCAGAATCTGTGACAGCTCTTAATCCTTTTTGTGGAAGGAAGTCTGTGTGGATGGCGAAGTCTGTGTGGAGGCGTGTCATCTCATGTGCTCAGAGTCAGATGACCTGGTCTCCATCTAGGTTCGGTGTGTGATTGCTGCATAAGTTGGAGCCAGTTAACCTCCAGACTCACTTTCCCCACTGCACAGTGGTTGTTGATGGTTGTGATTAAGATTAAGCAGTGTTGGATGTTGCTAAAGTTTACTGTACCTGGCACCTACTAAGTACTGAGTAATGCCTAACTGTGAGTATTTGCCTTTCAGTTCAGTGGCCCAATTTTTTCCCAGCTGTTCTTTTCTGTTCACTTGTAGAACATAGGGGATTGTGTTCAGAAGCTCCTGGAGGACTCTTAGAGACTTTTAATTGTAGTGTCTTGAAGTATTTGGAATTGGATTATTCCAAACAGGAATTTCTTTCTTTGCAGAAGAACTACAGAGAAATCAAACTATAACCCCAGTTTCTTGCTTGCTTTCCAGGCCATGTCTTTATTCTATTTTTAAAATTTATTTTTAATTTTTTGTGGTGCTAGGGATTGAATCCAGGACCTTGCACATGCTAGGCAAACACTCTGCTACTGAGCTACACACCCGGCCCCTTTATTCTGCTCGTAAAGTTACTGGCTCCAACAAACAGATTGACAGAGTGCTTGTCAGGTCATACTGTCATTTCATGTGTTCATAGGGGGAACACATCAAAGTCTCCTCAGACTGCTTTGTAATTTGTCTTAAATTTAATTCTCTCAAAATGAATCACTGGATTTGTGCATTCTAGGAACTGCTAGAAGAGATAAATATCATCAGAAAACACTTTCAGAATTTGTCCTTATTCTTGGGCTCCCATGAAAGTTGCAATTAAAATTAGAGTTTAACAGCTTGGTGTCTGTTAAAGTCCTCCTGATTCTCTCTGGGCTCTGGTTAAGTAAAATAGTATGTATGTTTATAGCTTGCAATTCAAATGCCCCAAGAAACTCATTCACCTGTGAAGAAGCCTTATTTTTTTATTTTTTTGTCTTTTTGAGACAAGGCCTCACTATGCAGTTCAGGCTGGCCTTGGGCTCACTTTATAACCCAGGCTGGTCTCGAATTTGCAACGATCTTCCTGCCTCAGCCTCCTGAGTGCTGGAATTACAGGAGTGCACCACCATGCCCGGCTAGAAGCCTTATTCTTCAAAGTCACCAGAGAAGGCAAATTCTGATACAGTTTCAGCAAGGCATCCCAGAAATGCTTAATCTCATACTTCTGTGCACTATAATAAATAAGTGCAATTTGATTTCATCTTAATTAACCTTAGCTTTCCCTTCTGGAATGTGAAGTAGAAAAGTGTTCTATACCTCTTTGAACATTAGATTGGAGAGAAAATGTTCTAAACATTCTGCTTAATTAAATCCTAAGATGTGGTATGAACTTTTCATGATTAATTGAAACATGAATATTTTGACTGGCACATATTTATATGACAACATATGAAAATTTTATCATGTCATACAAACTGTTCTGGGAATGTGACTTAATGCTGTAAACATTCTACATTTGCTGTTGTGTATGTTCATTATGAAGAATACACAGGCTAGTGCTATGTTAATGCAATATAAAAATCTTCTGTGTGAATCTTTGTTCAGGTAATATCAAATCTTTAGCCTAGATAAGAGATAGGAAGTTAGGTTAACTCTAGTTTGAAGGAATTTTTAAAAATAAAAATACTTAAAGCAGATCAAGTTAGACTAAATTGCTGGAACTTTCTATTTGGCTATTATAAAGCATGAATGTCATTTCCAGTTCTCGGGTAAAAAAGATACAGTTGGAATGAATTTTTTTGCTGCAAATGTTTACAAAAAGTTCACTTTTTTTAGAGGTGTAGTCATACTAAGATGGGGCACAATGTCATATCTGGTGGCAGAATTAGAACTGTGTAAAGCTGACAAAACTAATTCAGATAATCACAGTTCTTTTCTAGTTTCTTAAGAATAATGCTAATATCAATGACTTATAAGACTGGAATATCTGACCTATCTGAAAATGTCTTCTTAAATTTTTAGCATGACCTTTTTTGGGATTATTAGCTGTTAATAATGATGACAGAAAAGTAGAAATTAGATGAAAGTTTTCCACAGTATTTGCTTTTATGAAACAGAGTCTTATGAAAAATGGTGGGGACACTGATTTATTTAACAACCATTCAAAAAGTTTTTAACTGTCAGATATAAAAGTATACAATTCCTTCATCTCATCTTCCCAGACTGTTGCTTTACAGAAAGAATGACTTATGAAGCTAATCTGTTTTAAAATTCTACTTTTTGTTTATTTGTTAGGTCTATGGTAAGAATGCATCCTTGCCTCCCTTTAGGAAATGACAAGTGGGCCTGTCTGGATGATGGAGGAAAGCCTGAGAGAGATCCGGAGCTGTCTCAGGGCCCCAGCAAACTCCTCCAGGCCAGGCCCAGCAGCCGGCTAAGCGAGGCCTTCTGACAGTGTTGCCCTCTACCCTTTTCTCTCTCACTTTTAGTTCATTAGAGTTAAAGACCTAGGACTTAAAAATCAAATCTGATGTTTTATTTCCCAAACTAGACTATTTAAGGAAGAAGCTATGAGGGGAACCCAATGGATATTCCCAAATGACTCCTTGGGAAACTGATGTCATTAAACTGTGAGGCCAAATGATTTCCTCCATTAAAAAATTTTTTTTTCCTTACAGATTTCACCAGAATCAAGCTTATTGCCAGTAGATCCGTTGTGAGGGTGTTCCACTGAATCATCTTCTTTTTCAGGAATTTCAGACATTAAAGCATTTAATTGGGAAAAATAGAAACTATTAGTGGTAGTTAATTGATGGCTGAGAATTATTCTTAAAATATTACTTCTAAGAAAATTCTGCCTTACTTTAAATTGTAGAGCTTTGTTAATTTTTCCTACCATGTAATACCATACCACCATGCTATAGTAGAAATCATATAAAATATAAATAAAAGCTTTCCTTCAATAGAACAAATTACTACATGCAGTAATTGTTTCCATTCAAATTATGACTACATTTAAAGGAAGTTATGTTATCAAAAATGTTTGACTAACATCAAAAAATAATTTTTTACACTGTCTCATTTGATAATTAACAATAGATCACAGTTTATAATTTATGAAATAGAAAAGGTCACTAAAATGACAATATTTATTCCATTAAGGTACATAAAATGCTACATGTAGTTCTGAGTGATGAGACTCAAGGGGAAAGAAGCCATATCACTGCATTACAAATTAGTTTGCTTCTAATTTTGCAGGCTGATGACCACACTGCCTCAAACCAAATTTTTTCCCTGGAAATGGAATGATTGCATGACAGACTCTATGAACCATGAATATGTCAACAACTCATGGACCAGACCTTGCTTAGCAATTAGTCTTTGGGGGATTTTATTCAGAAATCAGACAACACTATACCAGAGCTTGTTGGGAATTTTGTGATTACCATTCATGTCTGGAGCATGAGTCTGGGTTAGTACAAAAAACAAAACCAAAAGCAAACAAAAACAAAAGCCCAGTTTCATAGAGGAAGAAGAGTTATCACAAATAGTTCAGCCAGTCAGACACACACACACACACACACACACACGCGCGCGTGCGCAGAGTTGGAAGGACAGAGAACACTCGAGACAGCAAAAGCCCCTACAAAGCAGCAAGGAACTATTTCTTAGGTTTTTGAAGTTCCTTTCAGCTGGGTGCAGTGTCATACACCTGCAACCCTAGCACTTGGGAGACTGAGGCAGGAGTATAGCAAGTTTGAGTACTGCGTGGCTACCTTAGTGAGACCCTGTCTATAAAATAAAATAAAATAAAATAAAATAAAATAAAATAAAATTGGGCTAAGATGTAGCACAGTGGTAGAGTACCCCCAGGTTCCACCCCCAGTGCCACAAAAAAATCTTTTATTCCCCCCTCCTCACAGAGGCCAGTGTTTTCCATTTGAACATGACCATCCTAATCCTATCCCATATTCCCATCTTCCCTGTCACCCCTTACTGGGGATTGAACTCCAGGGCTTTCACAATGAGCTGAGCTACATTGTGAGCTACACCTCCTGCCTGTTTTGTTTATTTTGAGACAGGGTCTTATTAAGTTGCCCAGGGCTCAACCTTCTGCCTCAGGCTCCCAGAGTACTAGGATTACAGGCATGTACTGCCATGCCCTGCAGCCATCCCAGTTTTTGTCATCGTTTCTTCCCACCTGCACTATGATTAAGTCTATATTTTATTAACTGACTCTCTTTAAAAACTTGTCTTTGTTTTAATCAGTAATAGTCATGATATCATTGGCTCATTGTGGTAGTTGAATTTGCTTTCTTCTCAAAGCAGCAATTTGAATAATAGAAATATTCACATACCACTTGAAATCACTCGAAGCATCCCATCAGTCCAGCAGAGAATGAGATGATACTGCCGTTACCATCCCTCCATCCAGGGACCACAGGCCACATCACATGCAGGAGAGCGTCTGTCAGGCCTGCAACTCCCTGAGGACAGCAGCTCTGGAAAGCTGCCTTGTAGGAAACTGTTCAGTGAGCTGGGCCTGTGCCTTTCCAGTGCCAGACTCTGGCCACTCACCACTTTCCTGTTTTTGACTAAACACATGGCTTGGGAACCATCTATTGCAAAAGTAAACAACAGCCCATATCATTTAACGGTAATACGGAACGTGCTATGGGAGAGACTGGCTCGACGGTTGAGGGTCAAGTGAGGGCATTGCTTTTGTAGGTTAGCACTCTACAAATTGTCCTACCCAACATGGATCTGGTAGACCTTCAGTAAGAGCTTTGTAAAAGTGGGTCATTAATTTTACAAGCTTGATCTCTATTGTGGGAGCTGGTTGAAGAAGGCAGATGGAGACTAGGTTAGGAGTCCTAGGAACTCTTGTTGGCTCTGCAGTCATGCTCTGGTTTTAAAGTAAAACATCTGTAGGAGACATTAGTTCCCCTCCTCGCTGCTGCAAGAGCCGACCATCCTAGTTGGTCAGAAGATGGGCGAGGTCTGGAAACTAATCATACCGAGGAGCTCTAGCAGGTGCAGGGTGTGTCTAAGTTTGAAGGGATGTTTGCTTCTGATATGAACATTTTTCTTATACTTTTGTTATAGAAGATGATGTGTCAAATGTACAAATAATGTGTGCCTGGTGCCAGAAAGTGGGAATCAAGCGCTATTCCCTGAGTATGGGAAGTGAGGTGAAAAGCTTCTGCAGCGAGAAGTGCTTTGCGGCGTGCCGGCGAGCCTACTTCAAGAGGAACAAGGTAAGCGCCGAGGGCGGCCGCGCGCCCCTGCCCCGCGCGCATGCGCCTCGCAGCCGTAGCCCCACGCTGCGCCCCGGCCCTGCTACTACCCCCGTTCTTTGTCTGTCTGTCCTCTGTCATGCTGAACCTTTTGGAATAAGGGACCCCCTTCTAATGTGTAACCTGTTCTTCACTTTCTCTTGGCTCGGTGTTTGAATTCTGAGAGGGTGAATGAACCTGATGAGGCCACCATGACCGCAGCTGGTGCCCTAATGCGAAGTTGATTTCCTATAGTAGATAGAGGGCACAGTCTAGGGCCCATGAAAGAGGGGTGGCAGAGGGGTCTTCCGAGAGCCAAGCAGCTAGCTGCAGAAGAATGGCTAGAAAGCTTCCGTCCAGTCAAGTCCTGTTCCCAGAGGGGAATATTGCTGTTGCTTTTAACCAAAACCAGACCCACAAACTCTAGTCAAGAAAAGCATCAAGTCTCTCTTGACACTATGTTAAAGTGGATTGATCTTGACAAAAGGAGAAATTACCATTATGTAAACCAGCATTGCTCACACAGCCAAGCGCTTGTGAGAAGCATGGTGGGTAAACACAGGAATAGCCATGGTTATGGTTTGTATTTTGTTTTAAGACATACATACTATCCTCTTAGAATAGTATTAGCCACCACTAATGGGAAATGAAATTCATGGTGACAGTCACGCACACACACACACACACACACACACACACGATTTCTTAATCTTTTAACTGCTGTGCATAGCATTTGGCCACCAAATACTGAAATTGCTAGTTCTTGATTAGTTTTCATTGATCTGTAAAACTTCCTTAATTCATAAAAATGGTCCACATTTTACTAAACATTCCCATAATACGAGATCAAAATCTGCCCTTTCTTGAAGCAAACAATATATGTATTTTTTAAATCTAAGATTTGCAATCCTGAAATGCTAATCATGGCCTCACCACGTTGCAAGAAGCACTGTTGCATCTAATTACCTCCTGCACATTTGGGTCACATTCATTCTGCCAAAAAACACAATGCCTGAAGAATTAGGCTGCAGATTTCAGCAGGGCAGAATTTTAGTAGCAGTCTCTAAGAATTAGGCTCATAATCTTCACTGAAAAAGGGAGGCAAGTAAGGAAATTGTTTGGAATTCTTTTGGGATGATCGACAGACAAGTTCACTTTCCCTTGGGAAAAGCCAGTGATGCTCTGGAGGAGGGTGGGAAGGAGGACACATGGGAGACACGTTTTGTTTTAATAAAGGGGGATTAAAATGATCCTCAAAACCCTGAGGCCCCCATTTTGAATACTGAGCACTGGGGTTATAATCCCAGGAGTGGGTCCAGAGCTTTCTTCTTCAAAGCCCAACTTACCACAACAAAATACTTCACATTCCAACTCAGAAGATGGCTACAGAATGGGCCTTTTTGTATTTCTGTAATTCTGAAGGGTCAAAGGTCTGAATCTTGATGGACTGTTGGTAGTAAATAAAATCAAGCAAGATACATTTGTTATGACCTGGTGACACAGTCACACTTTGCAAAGTGACTGTACTTTATAGTATAAAGTCTTCAAAGAAATGCATGTATACCATTTGGAAAAGGAGTCCAGCTTTTAAAAATCACTATAAAGTTTAAAATCAAACTAAATTTAGAGCTTTCATGTATACATTTTTGAAAAATGGATACTTGCAAGCCAGGATTAGCAGGTAAAATCATCAGTGGGCAGAGGACCATTTATATTTCACTTCCTTCCAGGAGTAACTGGGGCAGGTCTCAGAACCTCTTGAAAAACTCAAGAATTGTAGGGGTTTGATGCTCAGCCAGTGACTTTGTGGGCTAATCCCAGGAGCCCATTAGTGTATGTACAATATCTGTCTTCTCTGCAGTCCTCACTCTTATTGATGTATTCCAAAGCTCTGCCATGCTATGCTTTTTATTTTTTTCAAATAGAGAAATAAACTTGTCATATCTCTTGCTGGATTCTTTTAAATCTTTGAAAAATTTTAAGAATGTTATTTCTGCAACAATATTATGTCATATTATAATAAACATGTACAGCGGCTGCATTTCCATTAACAGATAGAATTTTGTGGTCATTTCATTTAGGACTTGGTTTTCCTAGTAGATTGAATTAGATACCAGCCTCCATCCTACCATTTCTAAGAACTGGTGTAGTAAGTCCCAGAGTGTTTCCTTGAAGGCAATAGCAAAAGGCTACTTCTCTTATTGGGTCATTAAACAAAGTCCTTAGGCCTCATTATTAAAGTTGTGAATGTAATCTTAGAAAAATTCTTCCCAATTATACGTAACAAGTTTTTTTTTTTTTCTGGCTGAATCTGTACTTTAAATATGGAGAAATAGATGGAAAACAGGGTGAATAATGCGTGTAGAATAGAATTTGTGTTAGGTATGTTGTAGGTTTTTGTTTTTGTTTTTTTTTTTAAATAGAAAATTAACTATGCTGTAAATTATGCTTTATAATGACAGCCCATTTCTTGCTGGATAGCATGCTGGGATCTAAAAATGGTTTCTAAGTTGAACCCAAATTACGTGCATAACTTTACAAAGAAAAATCCTAGTAGAAAAGGTAGCTAATTAGGAGCAGTATTCAGCTGACCTCTGTTTTGTGTCTGAGCAACACCTGCATTTATGAATGTAAATTGGACAGCTGTGTCTGTGGTCCCTGTGCCTTCCTCATCTCACATTCTTAGGTACAAAAGCAAGCATCACTTTGCTGCTAAAAACAAAGACAAAAATAGCCCCACTCTCAGAACGAAGGACCACCAAAAGTGGACTCTAAATTCCTGCTTCTCAAGCCTTTTTTCTTTGGATCTCTGGATGTGTTGAATGGAGTAGGCTGACAGTCATCTCACAAATACTGGCACTGTGAAATCAGGTGGAATAGAGAGAAGCCAGGTTAACCCTTTGTGACTTATAGGTTACATTTTTTTAAACTGAATTTGAAATTTTGTTTCAAATCGAAGTGTTGTTTGGATTGCTACAAAGTATATGCACTTTTTGCATACTACTTCTGCTGAACATTTCTGGGAAAGGATGGTGAATCACAGCTGTATTCATTTAAGGAACGTAACTAAAGTTTATACATTTCTGGATGTTGGCTCTAAGGAATGTATAGTGTTAATTCATAATGTATTTTGTAGAATCCTTATTTCCAAAGGCTCAATTGCTGGCTCAAAAGTTTTTAAACAAGTAGGGGAGGAAAAAAAAAACTCAAAAAACTTATCCAGTCTGTGGGCACTGAGTGAACAATAGGATGTCCATTTCATTATTTGAGACATGAGAGACTTTTCAGGGGACCAACAGCTTGGTCCTTTCCCAGCCCCTTGTGAGGCCACAGTAAAGCAGGACTTCAGGGTATTTTTAGCCCACTGATTTGCTGAGGAGTTAGAAAGTTGCAAAGTCTGCTTAATGGTTTTACAAGAGATGCAGAAAAATTGAGTCAAGCTTTTTAATACCAGTTTTACTTTGCACAATAACAGAACCTTAAAAATACCCTATGTAACCATTATTCTTCTAAAAAGGAGAGTAACAAATAAGACCATAGATAGTCATTTTCACGTGGCTTGTATTTGATCTTTTTCCTTTTGCATGGGGTTTGCCTGTTATCTAAAATAAAACTGAAAAAAATCAATAGGAAGTCAAAATTCAAGTCAAAATGGACAATGAAATCAAGGTAAAAGATGATTTTTTTTCTTGGTCAAATCTCAAGTTTATAGTGTTCTTTACAGATGAATAGCATTGATGATTTAGTAATAAACATAAATTGCTAAAAACCCCAGTTTTGCTTCCTTGTTCTAGTTTCTCATAGTTTGAAACAGTAAACTGGGTATGGTGTTGCACACCTGCAATCCCAGAACTCAGGGCGCTCAGGCAGGAGGATCGCTGGGAGTTTGAGGCCAGCCTGGGCTACATAGTGAGATCAAGGCTTTATATAGCGAGAACCTGTCTTAACAAACAAACCAACCAACCAACCAACCAACCACAAAGAAACAAAAAATCAAAACTAAAACAAACAAAAATCCAAACCAGAAGTAGATAAAAGTACTTCTTCAGTGTCATACTATTGCTGTTTCCCGGTAGACAGGCCATAGTGGGAAGAACCTTATGTTTATATAAAGATGATGATAACAGTACATTAAAAACAAAGATTTTGTAGACAGAAACCAAGTTTGCATATGATGCCATTAAGATTTCCTAACAAGCACTGTAATAATAACAAATATTCAAATGGGAGGAATATTGTATAATAAGCATTTCTTTTACTTTCATCCTGTATTCCTGGGTATGTTGGGATCTCATTAAAAGTGAACTCTTTCGGGGGAACCTATTGCTAATTAGCATGTATCATATTATTTGTAGTTACATTTGGCTGAGACATAAGCTATATTATATTATAATATCTTTATATTATGATTGCATATATCCTAGGAAAAATTTCTTGGTTTCTGACTTAATTATAGAATCTAGTGGTATAGAAGAAATGTGTAACAATTGCCCTCTTAATCTAGTGATTAACTTGTCACTTTTTTTCCCTTTAAATACCTGAAAGACTTAATTTGCAAAATGGCTGTCATTCATGAAGGTTTGGGAGAAGAACATTAAGAAATTATTTGAAATTAATATCCCCTGACTGCCTGAAGCTCAGACTTGATTTTGCCATTGCTTATGTATATCCTTGGTCCGCAAGTAAATGATCCCAGAGAGCCTAAGAGCTCTTCCTATGAATTCACCTTTTTTCAGGTACCAGGGAGCCTATTGTGTCTGTCTGCAGATTGTCTGCAGGATAACAGCCTTGGTCTTTCCTACAGTGTCTATTGAAGCAGTGCTATAAGCCTGCCCATGCCCTGTACGTATGTATATGTAGAGTGGTCTCATTCTCCCTGGGTTTTAGTCTGCAGGTCAGTCAGTGACTGAGTCCCCTCTTAGGTACAGTTATCTTCAGGAAGCTTTGGGAAAATAACCACAAGCCCACCTGTTTTCTTCTTCTTTTGTATTTTGAAGTATGGAGTAGAATGTTGGTGAGGTTCTGTGAATGAGTGCTCATGAAAAACTATAGCAAAGGAAGGGTAAATGTTAGTTTGTAGGAAGGGTACAGCAGGAAAGTTCTGGCAAGTGAAGTGAAGTATAGGTCAGTTTAAAGTTAAAGCACAGACTCTTGGGGAAAGACAGAAAGAGCTCGAGAGCAGCAGTAGTACAGGTGGGTGGAACACAGTGCCCTAGGAAGCCAACTGAGCTTTGGGGCATAGCATGTGGTCTTCATGTTTACCAAAACACTTGAAAACCACTAGAGAAAGCCTAGTCTAAAGAATACCTAGAACACAAACAGAAAGGGGCAAATGAATTTGTACTAAAAGAAAGACTTAGCAACCACTGCTGGTTTTTAATGGACTACATACATTTTGGCAGATTGTAGGGAAAGCAGAGAAATAATTGTAACCCATTACCCAGAATGGATGTCAATTTCTGAATGATATTAGGTATTTTAGATTAAATGTAAGGAGAGAATTAAAACTAAAATGCTTCAAATTCCAGTCTGTGTCCAACATTTCTTTTCAGTGAACAGAAGGTAGAGGGAGGATTTTTCATAGATATAAGTCTGGTCACCTGAGAATCAATCATGGGGCTATTGACATATATGGTGGAATGTTACTTTTCAGACACAGTAAATCTCTAGCAGTCCTTCTGGTGATAGCTAATGCTATTCACTTAAATCAAGTTTTTCTCATCTGAACCACCAGTAATTATCCAATCCATCTCAGAGTCATGCTCCCTTTTAACATTAACTACAGTGTCAGATTGCATCAAC
>RJWT010043301.1:0-11990 GCA_004365215.1 Cuniculus paca | reverse complement strand
CTCATCATTGCAAGCTCTGTGAGCTCTGTGCCTTCAGCCTAGACAGCTCTGACCATATCTTCCAAAAAGAGCAGGAATGGCCATTATTCTTAATGTTTTCATGCTATTAGATGATTGGGTGAGTTTTAATAGATGTCTCAGGTGCACACAGAGTTAATTTTGGAAGTAGGCAGAAAGTTGGGTGTCAGGTGAGCCTCTTCCTCTCTCAAAATCTACTATCTGAAAATCAGGTCCACATCTAGAATCTTATCTGGTAAATTAAGGCCATAAACCCAGCATTGGTATTGTGTCTGTATATTGAGGGACTGTCCTATCTGCTCATAAGTTCTCAGCAGATGACTCTTTTGCTAGCTGTGTAACAGCATGTAGCATAAGGCACAGTGAAACTGCTCAGTCCCACTGGAATATTCACCCTTCCCTCTACCATCAACTTTGACTGTTGTCACACCACCACTGCATCATCACCATTTTCCTATCACCGCCTTTACCACCACTAACATCAGTACCTATGTAGCCAAAGTACTCCTTGTGCTAGGATATGGTGCTAAATTCTTTGTCTACTTGTTCCCTCCAATACTAAAGTAAACCCTCTGAGGTAGAATTCAATCGTATCCTCAGTGGCAAGCACAGATCTTTACACTAATAAGATCCTTAACAAATATGTTGATTGAATTTTCATTTTGCAGATGAGGAAGTCAAGGAACACAGAGGCTAAGTGAGTTTCTGAGGTTAAAAGGCCAGTCATTTGTTATGGTTTGAATATCCCCCCAAAACTCATGCTGAAATTTACTTGCTATTTTAATGACTTTGAGAGGTGAGACCTTTAAAAGGTGATTAAAATTAATGTCACCCTTACTGATCACAAGGGTGGGTTAATTTGTTAGACACGTGAGTTTGCCCAGTTTCCCTTTTCTGTCTCACACATGGTCTCTGTCTGTTCTACCATGTTGTCACCCTGTCCAAAGGCCCTTGCCAGAGTCTGAAAGTGTCATACTTCAGACTTCTTGGCCTCCAGAACTGTGAGCCAAATACATTTCCATTGGTTGTAAATTACCCAGTCTGTAGTATTCCATTACAGCAGTAGAAATTGACTGTGACATCACTGGTGGATCTAGAATTCAAAGTGACAAGAGGACTCTTGCCTTCCAAACTCCATGCCTTTGCTTCTGTTTTTTATCTACTTGGAATAGCCTTCTTCTGCTATTCAAAATCCTTCCCATTCTTCAAGTCATAGCTCAAATTCTATCTCTTCACTAGGGCCCAATTTTTCCTCTTTGGAATGAGTTCTCCTTGTATTGCTTCCATAGAAATATGTTTACACTTGGGTTAGAACCCTGAAAGTGTTTGTTCTTTGCTTACTGCATGTGTGTGTGTCTCTCTCTGGTATGTCAGCTCTCTGGGTGGTGACAGTGTTTTACACCTCCCTTCACCTCTTCTCTCTTGTGTAGCACAGAACTTCTCCACTAGGTGTTAAAGAAACATTTGTGAAATTGAATGGTATTTTCCCAGGAGAGTGAGAGAAGCTCTGAGCATGAGTTTGGACCACAAGAAGAGGGTGAGATAGCCAGCAGAGGCCCCGACACCTGGTAGGAGAGAAAGACAGCAGCCCTGGCCAGCTGGCTGGGCAGGACACAAAAGACAAACTTTGCCTCGTTCACAATAGGCGAAAGGCTGGTCCTGGGTACACACAGCATCTTTTATAAATAAAACAGTTTTATTCATGGTGAACCAGAAAGAGGAAGAAACAACAGGTGCCAAAGATGAATAGACTGTTGTTATCCATTTATTGATTGGAAACCAATCCTAGATTTTGCCTCTTCCTGTCCTATCAAGTGGCCTCTGTCTGAGTGTAATTTTTACTTTTTAGTGCCTTCTGCACCTGTGGCCTTTGGACCTACTGTTTATGACAGATGGGCTCGGCCGTATTTGTACCATTTAGTGAGTACTTTCCTTCTGTAGTGCTCCATGCCACCGTCGCTGTGGCACAGGCCCAGTGGGCATGTGTGCTGGGAAAGGTCTGCAGCCATTGTTTGCCTGCTATCCTCAGAGTCTATCTCTCCCCTGTTGGGTCCATGTATTGCCCACCACCTCTCTTTCTTGCCAGGTCACTGTCCCCCAGCATATATTGTAGTGTCTGATGGTGAGTAAATCAGTGAGAATGGGGACATCCGCCTTGCAGGTTGAACATGGACACATTCTTACAACTGTCTCTCTCTCTTCTCTCTCTCCATATATCTATATGTATATCTATATATCATTTAAGAAAAAGATTTCCTCATTATGTTTTGATCTATTAAAGTTTAAATATGCTTATATCTGAACTCATGGGAAGGGAACTTTGAGTTTTGTTTTAAAAGATGAAAGTGTTTGTGTAAATAGTGGACTTTGGACTTTTTTAGGGGGGTTTTGTCTGCTGGCTTCATTGCTTTTCCTCCTAACAGACTGATGACTCATATTTTAGACTGGCACAAAGTAAATATTTGCTTAAAGACACAGAGACAACACAGGAGATGTCTTACCTTAAAGTTGTGCTAACCTGGAGAAATAGACTAGATGTCAGAATCCAGACTACACTACTCTCCTTGTCCTGACTTCTCCGGGAAACATCATCTTGATTTTCTCTCTAGCATTGCATTCTAGTTATCCAGGACCCATTACCAACCAAGCAGAAGAGAGTATTCTGCTTGGATAAGAGAAAAAAGTGGTAAAACATGTCTGTCCAGATATTTAAATGTTTACATATCTTTCTTGAAGTAAAAATGAAGACAAATGAACAATGGCTAGTGTCATGTCTATTTTTCTTTAAAATATATCCTGCAAATTTGAGCACTGATGCATCAAATTGCCTCTGGTTTCCCCGTATTCCTCCCTTTAGTCCTGCAGCTCTGGAGATCCTGGGGGACAGGTAGACAGCTGAGTGAGAGGCTGCCTCTCAGCAGGGCACAAACTCCTCAGAGTACAGCTTCTAGTGGCCACGGGGACCCTTTTGATACAGGAAGGCCATGCAGAGCATGTTGGAAACTCTTTGGATGGCCTCCTCACTAGTGTGTGCACTTGCTACATAAGCAGAATCCTCACTCTGAACAGGTATGCACCATGTGTACAGAGCTAGTAAAGGCTGGGCTCTCTAGAACCCAGTGGGTTTTCATTGTTGCTTTGCACTTTCCAGAAGCATGATCCAAGGCAACTTCATTACCTCTCCTTATCCTGTATCTTAGATGAAAGGGATTAGTATATACAAGGAACTTAACTTGTGTTCAAAGTCTTCAGGGAGGATCGTGATGCTGATCAGGCTCACGATGATGTGGACTGGGCCTGTTAGAAATGATACAGTCATTCATTTCCACATCCTTGAGTTTTTTCCCAGTGTCATCATATTCCATTGTCCTGAGGACCTTATCTAGGCCATCTCTGGACTATGTTAACTTCTGTTCAAAGGAAAAAGTCACTTTCCTACAAATCTGCTGGGCTAGATTCTTCACGGAGCTCTCTTATCGAATCTTTGTTCCATTCCATGGATTCTCTAGAATGTCACCAGCATAGTTCTAACAAGTGTAACAAATGGGGGTCATCTCACTCCTTCCTTCTCTGGGGACTTCAGAGCTTCTCATTTCTACACATTGATGTCCACACTGAGGACTGCAAGACTAAGCTTTGGTTGCTGTCTGCATCTCAACACCCACCTTCTTGATTGTCTCTTTTCCTCTCTGGCTTTTGAGGCTTTATCCAGGTCCAAGAATCACATACTTCTCAGGGACTTTAGTCTGTCCCCTTAACTCTGCCTTCTCCCTCACACCTCACCTTGTTGATTCCTTCTTCTTATTTAGGCTGGCACAGGAGAGTCACTTTCTGAGAAATTGCTTCCCTGGTATTTGTTTTGTAGTCCCTCACATCTTTTCTATGCAAGACTTGTGAGTATAATCAGTTATGTCCTAAGGCACTGTGTAGAATAACCCAACAGTCACTGCAGGGCTTGCAGGGAGATAGGGGTCACAGAACAGTGCTCAAACCTTCATCAGTGACACATTTTAAGAAGATAGAAACTTTAGTAAAAATTCTCAACACACTTTTTTATATGCGGTATGTGGGTAAGACATGATTAAACACTATAACAAATGTATAATAAATATGGTTCTTTACCCTACAAAGATCTGGAATTTGTTTGAGGAAGTAGGAATTGGACAGTTGGAGCTGCTGCCTCGCTAGACCACTTGGGGCATGAAAGCATGACATGATGTCAACTGTGGAGTGTGTGGCTCATTATGCAGGGATCTCAGGTTGCTGGTGGGGATCCCAGGTGAGCTCAGTGCACCTTTGTGTTTCCTTATTGGGTCAGGAAGTGCTAGAACTGTTTTTCTGTGTACCTAGGGTTTTTTCATAGATGATATTACACATAAGCAAAACAAATTTGCCTTTCACACCCTATGCTTAAGTTGTTCCTTGCATATGCTTTCAAAATAAGCATTAGAGCAAAGTAGACTGCACCTATAATAATTTTATGTGAATCATATCATCCTTGTCCCTCACAAGAATATACCCTGCTCACAGGCAGATGCTGGGCTTTTTTGCTGTTATACACTAGGACATTGCCTGGTACAAGGAAGAGGCCAGTGATATAAACAGATAGATGCTCTGTTGTGTGGGTTAATCTGATGAAAAAAAGAATTTTCAGTCACTTATTATGTACTTTTGTTTAAAAATTTACATGGTACCTGTTCACAAACCATTTTAAAAAAATTTCTGAAATCAGGGCTGGGGATCTAGCTCAGCGGTCTAAGCACCTGCCTGGCAAGCGCAAGGTCGTGAGTTCAATCCCCGGTCCCGCAAAAAAAAAAAAAATTTTCTAAAATCATGTTTGGGCTGCGGAGCATCCAAACTTTTCTCACAGGCATATCAGTATAATTATTTCTTTATTTGTAGCATGACAACTGCTTTGAATGGACACTTTTTTATGCCTTATATGATACCAGTCCTATGAATACTCAGCATTTTGCATGTTCGTAGAAGTAGTAGTATGATGAAGTTAATGAAAATGGGCTTTTTGTTTTGTAAGGGAACAGTCTTCTCCTTGAAGTGTGCACAACTAGTAAATACAGTACAACCTTCTTATTTATTTATTTATTTAGTATCAGGAATTGAACTCAGGACCTTGTGCTTACCAGGCAGGTACTTATGCCACTGAACTATATCCCCAGTCCTAGTACAACCTTCTAAGGAAGGAAATCCCCAATAAAGCAGAGAAATACAAGCAGTCATGTTCATCACCCAGTGTAGAGTTTGTGAATGGAAGCAAAATTTTGCCAAACATTTCTATTTGCAGAAGTTAAAACAGAAGACAAAGAAATTGAAATTGCTTACCCATGGAATCCAGGGTCACCCAGGGTTTCTTTCAGAAGAAGGAGATGTCTGTGACCAGGGCACTGCAGGTTGTCCTGGGACATTATTTTAATTACACTAGTTAGATAGCTAAGGTATCGATCTCTAATAGTTTTATTTGTTTTGCTTTCATGTGTGGATTTGAGGAACAGGAAAAATACAGAAGAGTATATTGTTATCTTGGAATGTTGTGATTGTACTTTTGTCTTTAAATTGGTCAATATAGCAGTATGACTGCTTTGGCTGGTTAATTTAATATGACCAAACTATAAAGGTAACTATTTGACAGCCTGAAATTTGCAGGTTTATAAAGATACTTCTCTTGTTTGAAAATACAAAGTTTTTTTTAATGAAAATAGAATATTTATAAAATTTAAGAAAATGTGCTTTAAGCTGCATAAAGTATCAAGAATGGCAGTGCTTTATAATACTAACAGGCTTATTTTGGGATTAGCATTTAGGACCCAAATATCTCTTCCTTCTTAATTATTCTCCATTGTGCTCACTTAAAAAAATACTGTATTTTCTAATTATGAGAGTAGCAATACTCAGAAAGTAGAAAGCATAAAAATAAAAACAATGATGCTATTACATAGAATAAAAATATTAACACTTTTGTATTTCATTGCAATCATTTTTTCTTTTAATGTATTCATATCACGACACAGTTGAATGCATTGACAATACATTTCTTTCTTTTGAATTTTTTACTTTTTTATTTTTATTTTAAAGAGAATAAAACCAGGTAAAATAAAACAGAATAAAGCCAATCAAAACAAACCAGTGTAAGTGACACAGGACTTCAAAACAGTAGAAAATCAACAATGGTTACCATAATGCCTTTTGTTGTCTTCAAAACAGCTGCAGATACCTTCAGACATAGTAAAAATTAAACAAAACAGAACAGAACAGAACCAATAAAGACAAAACAATGAATGCAATAAAGGACTTCAAAACAAGATAATAATAAATCCCAAATGGCTACTATAATGTATTTTGTTATCTTTGAAATAACTGCCCATGCCATGTGATATAATAAAATGAAACAAAACAAAACAGAATAAAACCCAACCCATGAAAACAATGAAAATGATACAGGATTTCAAAACAAGATAATAAGGAATTAACAATGGCTGCCACCTTCAGAAGAAAATCCCCCATAGATGGCACACTGTGTATCATTATCCTCTGAACAAATGATCAGACTACTGGCTTTAGACCTGCAAAGTCAGCGAAACACTAAACACTATAAGCATTAAATTGTATTTTACCTCAACAGCTATCATCTCAGCCTGTGTTTCTCTGGATCAGCTGGTTGTGTTTCTCAGCCTGTGTTTCTCTGGTTGCTTCTGGCAGGAGTGGGGTTGGGGTGGGGAGGTGGTGGCTCTTGTTTCCCAGTCCGCATGCTAGAAGGGACTGGCTTCTGGTTCTTCCCCCAGAGGCCTGCACATGGTGCTAATTCACAGGGAAGGCTTGGCTTCTTATTGACTTCTTGTTCTCTTCCCCCACAGTCCATGAATGGCGCTGACTCACTGGAAAGAGTTGGCATTTGACTGTTCCCCCAGCACCCTACACATGGTGTCGATTCACCGGGAGAGTGTCTTGGTTACTTTTCTCTGGTTGCTAGGACAAAACACCTGACACCCAAAGTGAAGCAAGAAAAGGTTTATTTAGCTTACAGTTTCTGGGGATTTCAGTCCATAATCGGCTGGCTCCAAGGCAGGGTGGCATGGCACAGGGGCAACACTTCAAGGCAGCAGCCAGAGCAAAAGAGCAAAATGCAAACCTCTTCTCTACCTTCAAATTGTCCCAAGCCACCCCTCCTCCTCCCAGGGTGGGTGTAGCACTCACAAAATGTCCTTGCCCTCCTTTGCTCAGGATGAGGATATTTACAAAGTAAGAACCCTGGCTCCCTGCTGAGTCTCTCAGTTAAACTTCTAAACTGCTCAGGTTGACACAATGTATCAACCATAACAGGGAGCTTGCTTCTTTTTGGCTTCTTGTTCTCTTCCCTGAAGTTCCTTTCTTTTGAATTTTTCACTCACATCGTATAATGAAAATTCTTCCATAGCATTACATATGCTTTATTAAAAATATTTTTTTACAGTTTTGGGAATCAAACCTAGGGTCTTGTGCTTGCAAATGATCCATCACTGAGCTATATCACTAGACCTACAAAAGTAATTTTCAATGACTATATGATATTTATTTTATTTAACCAATCTCCTATTGTATAGATATTTCCGTTACTTATCATTTGTCTATGATACAGGTGGTGTTCTATGTCTGTATATATGTGTGCATCTTTATTTGTATTTTGGATTTCTTTCTCCATGCTTGAGTCTTGGGTTTAGGATTACTGGGTCAGAGGGTGTGAGAAAGCAGGAGGTCATGAGCAGCAGAGGACGTGTGGACATTGTGACAGCCCTTTCTTTGGATGTGGGAGAGATAGGACAAGTGCTCTTTATTCTCAAACCTCAGTTCAAAAATCTCCACTGTGGTGCCCAGACAGGGTGCCACAGCCTCCACTGGAATTCCTCCAGGCTCTCAGAGTGTTTTCCCTTTTAGTTTTCTCTCTGAAATACGTGCAAGTAGTGATTACATGCTGCTTCACTGCATAAATGAACCGGAAAACAGTCCTTTTTTTCCATTTGTTTTCTGTCAGTTAGATGAGAGGACTCAGAAGCGAAGGAAGCAAGGCAGAGCAGGCAGCAGGTGGAGCCCAGATATTCATGCTCAGATCTTCTACCCCTACTTTGTAGTACAATTCCTTTACCTTCTTATATAGCAGGATTGGATGTCACAAGCACAGAGCATTAACACTGGTGATGAATTTCCTTACCACAATGAGTGATTTTGGGGAACTGAGTCATTCCTACCACCTTCACACGTTTATATCCATATTTCCAGATCAATGATGCCGACTAAAATTTGATGCCAATTAGTTTAGAAACAATCCAAGTCTTAATTTCTATCTTTAGGTGGGTAGTGGGTTATTGAAGGATTAAGTGAAATAACTTATGTGAAAGTATTAGTCAATATAAGGTATTCATATTAGTAGTAACCTGACTTTTGTCATAAATTAAATGTGAACAGTTTCATTCATATTCTTCAATAATATCCACTGTTTTTCTCTGTCATTATATTGTATTCATAGCACTGAAGATATCCCAAGTGATGTGTGACATGTTTTCCATTTTTAAGGGATCTTGGCAGTGATGGTGATAGATTCACATATCACACTAATGCATACACCTGTGAGCCCAATTCATAAAACCGAGATGCTAGTGGAAATTAATGAGTGATACAAAAAGGACATTTATGTATGAAAGTAAAAATGAAAGCAAATTAAAACTGTATTTGTGGAAAGGAGGCTCTGAGAGGCCACCACCCAAAGAAAAAGCATATTTAAAGTAACCATTGAAAAATGCATAAGCTTTTGAACAGAATGTTAGGATAGACAAAGTGTGGTATTTTAGATTGGAGGGAAGCCTTGGATGTTGGTGTGCAACAATGGAAGGGAATGACTGGATTAGGAAATGTTGAGCTTTGTGTGTCTGATTGTGTGTGTGTGTGTGTGTGTGTGTGTGTGAAAATGTGTGCCCATAGTCTTAGCTACTAGAGAGGCTGAGGAAGGAGGATTACTTGAGTCTAGGAATTTGAGGCCAGCATTTGGGACCCTATGCCAAATAAATTAATAAATAAGCTGGGACTTGTGAGAGATTGTGTGTGTGTGTGTGTGTGTGTGTGTGTGTGTGTGTGTGTGTATGTATGTATGCATGTTGAGAGTATAAGTGAAGAGGGGAAAACATGGAAACAATTGGGTGTAACTGGTAGCAAAGGAGTCGTGGAGCTCCCTGACTGCTTTATCCCTGAGATTTGTCTATAAATTGTCCATTAAGATACAAATAATCATAGCAATGTCCAGCAGACATGGTGACTAACATGAAGACTTGTGCTAACATGAAGACTTCACTTTGATTTCCATGAAGAATTACCATGGTGGCACATTACTTGCCAGGAAATATAAATAAGTCATAATTAAGCCTACATGTACCATTGGCAAAATTATTATTCCACTTGATATTTCTGGAATGTCCAACTCTGATTTAGAGACTTGGTCTATCTTAAGGATGGCATTATTAGACATGTTCTGAGGGTGATGTAGAGGCACATTTCTGTAAATAGTGTTTCAAGTTAAAAATCATGGAGGATGAGGACTTCCATCTATGCATTTTTTCATAACTTTTCAGTTGATTACATATCCATCAGACCTCAGGGTTAACTTTAGAAATATATATTTCTGTTATTCTTGAAAGAAGAGCAAGGAAAACAGTTCGGGATAATATAACATGTTCTTTCTTCTTTAAATGACTAATACGTTTAGAACTGCACCTGCCTGTCTTTTTAACAGTGAAGTTAATTTGAAGGCTGAGCCCTGGAATAGAAGTCTCCCTTTGAGCTTCCTCTTCTCTTTGAGTTTCAAAAACATAAAAGGTGAAGTGCCTGCTTCTGGTTCGGTGGTGGAGGAAGAGAATGCTGGCTCTACAATGAGAGGACTTATTGGAAAGTGTGCACTTAGTGCTACAGAGCAGAATGATGACAAATTTACTCTGTGCCTCATCCCCAGAAGCTGGCTGCTTGGTCACAGGATGTCCATTTCCCCAGGTGCCTGTCCTCAAGAATTGCCTTTCCTGACCACACTCTATGTCTCAAGAGTCTGACACTTTACAAGTTTTGCTTTCTTATATAGTACATTTACCTTAAATCTTTGCCAAACAATTGTTAATAGATTTTCTTTCAGGAAGTTCTCTTCTTTGCTGCTTCTCACTGCTTAGCAGTGATTGTACTCATTGGGTTACTCTTCCTTTGTGTGAAAATCTCCCCTTCCACTTTTCTTTCCTTTCATCTCTGTTTTGCTTTTTCTTAGTATCTTTTGGACAAGATGTTTTGTGTCTCAGTGATTCCAAGCAAACAAGCTGTTCATCTATTCAAAAAATAAAAAGAGAAAAGCCTTGAAACATGACAAAGTAAATCACTTGCCTTCAAGATTACTCTAAAAATGTTTCCTTGAGCTTCATGCTTTATGTTGGAACATCTGAATATTCTGCCACTTAACGAGATAACAGAGTGTTTTTTTATTTTTGCTACTTGATTTTTTTCTGCCAATAAACCATATCTATACTAAACCAGGGCCACTTTTTAGTGAGAATGGAACAGGAGGCTGCCCTCAGCCATCCAAACATGCCTCTAGCCCTATTTATTTATGAGAAGCTTTGTACTGGATACAAACTGCTATAAATGTTATCCAGCTTTATGGGAGACATCATACGGTTCTGGTAATCTGATAGAAAGCTTTAAATGGATAGGCTGTTCTGCCAGTATTGGGTGCCAGAAGGTTTTGGGCTTTGAAAGAAAGAAACAATAGGCAAATCCCATATCAGAATCCGTAACTACAATTGAACCATTGGTGCCCTAGGAAATATCTTAAGTTTTCCTAGAGAGAGCTTTCTTTACTGATGCCTATAGCAAATCTATAACTTATAAGTGTTATATAGCTATGGAAGGCTAGTTAGTATGTTATTATTGTAGTCTTCTACAATTTAACCAGTGTTTTTTAAAGAAGAAAGCAAGATTAATGAGCTCTTTTGGATACAACTGATTCTTCATTGTTTGTAATGTGCTTCAAATATAGCATTTCCAGTTTGGAAGACAGAGAAAGATTTAAGAAAATACTCAGATGGGAAAATGTAGTCCTGATTAGCAAGAACATATACTAATAACACTCAGTGCTCAATATTAATTGATTGGATTCCAGGATCTGGTACAATCTGCCCAGCAGAGTATGATAATTATTAATGTAATGAGTTAACATGTTGTAGTTATGAGAGAGAAATCCAAGAATCTTTGCTTTTGGAGGATGGCATAAGACATTATGGCCAGTTTAAAATATGAATAGCATGTATTAAGATAGGTTATGTGACAGACCTTTCTTATAGAAAATAGCCACTTGCAAATATATTTTAAGTAGTGGTGAAATATTTGATATGCCTTGGGAGTGGTAAAAATCTCTCCCTTCAAGGAATTTCTGTCTAGTTTGGGATGCAAAGAGACATAGAAGAAAATAGTGAGATGCACATGCTACATGAGTGAGCCCCATGTTTACGAGGCTGACTGTCCATTTAGAAGAGGTCTGAATCATCTGAGAAGAGCTTAGGGAAGAGGTGGAAGGATTTCCCTCACTGAATAGGAGCTGTAAATAGGGGCCTCAAATTATGGTGCATACTCCTTCCTGGTTCATGGGTTATTTGGGCAATATTTATTTTTTAAAAAGAATTTATTAGTACATTTTGCAGTACATAATTATTACTTTCTTTGTGGGGAGTTGGTACATGTACATAACACATTTTAATTCTTATATTCCCTTCCTTTCCCCTCCATCTCTTGGTCCCCTTCCAATTTGAGTATCTTGCTACTTCCTATTATCTATCTTTTACTTTGCTTTTTATTTATATTTTGAGTTTTTCATATAAGAGAAGCCATGTGATAAATGATAATAATTATCATACACTGGTTGGTAGATTGTACCAGATTCTCCCAAACTATATAGAAGC